>JARPMJ010000186.1:162500-180000 GCA_033366665.1 Phoxinus dragarum
TTTACACGGAGGCTGGCTTCAAAAACGTGCACTTTGAAACCCGTTTTGAAAACTTTGCGTTGTCAGGCACTAAAAACGCCGTTGTCGTTTTCGCCCCAAAACACATTAAAAGTTTTGCGTATTTAGTTGAGAGCGGTGTCGTGTAAACAGCGCCTCAAATGCATTTACTCATCTCACACATCTGCACACAAATTTATTTAGTATTCCTCAAAATTTATAAAAAACGTGAAATGCTAACTAAGAATATTATGCAAACCGCCAATAATTAAATATTTTAAGTAACTGAAAACTACTTAATGCATTTGATTTCACTTTATTAATATTCAATGTCTTTGCTGCTGACCTTCGATCCAATACAATTATTAGCAAAAATTACTTTAGATGAACACCACATGTGTTTCTTTTTCTGTTGTTTGTTGAACAGTTTAATAATCCTCTACTGGCCTTTTTACAGCGTTTTAAATCGTTTTCGCGGATCCGTTGTACGGGGATTGTTTTGACGACGTTGTGGTGTGTACACAAAAAGGCAAAGGAAAAACGTTTATGTTTTTAGTGCATCATTGTCGTGTAAACGTACCCGTTGAACTTCCTTCCTCTGCGATCTGGAATGGCAGCACGACTGAAAGGTTTGTTTGAGCGGCGCCCTCTAGTGTACAGGAGTCAATCTGCATTTCCTTCAGCCTGAGGATTATTCAGTTCACTCTCAGTATAAACGGCCTTTACAATTGCCAAGAGTATAACTTTGTTATAAAAAAAAACAAACAATCAGGCCTCAGCCAGGTGAGAAAAAGTAACATAATGCATTACTTTCCATAAAAGTAACACAATTATTTCCCCAACACTGCTGACATAGAGTTAGACATTTTATTTTTTTAAACAAATAACACAACTTTGGTTTTTGCAAAACACACAATTTCCACAGTTGTACTTTTAAAGAACACAAAAAAGCTTAAAAAATATTTTTGTTCGCTTAATTACACTTGCAAATCATCCTTATACATCCAGTTATAAACAGCAATCCCTTCTCCAAACAAGCAAATATAGATTTAAGGGAACCTTCTTAAAATATGAGAAAAATAAATGACTGATCACTTTTAAACTGATTCACTGATACTAACACATTCACCAATGCACATTTCAAATCAGGGTTTTTCTTTTAATATTATTATTTTTTTTAGTTTTTGATGCCACTGACCTCTAAATATGATGTTCCCTTTGCGATTCTTTAAAATCTTTAAGACTTTCTTCCTAATCAAGGCTGCATTTATTTTATCAAAATACAGTAATGATGTGAAATAAAGAACTGCGTTTATCTGAAATCTAACTCTTTTCTATTATTATAAATGTCAATTTTGATCAATTTAATTTGTCCTTTCTGAATAAAAGTAATAAACTTGTTTTCTTTTTTAAAGTCTTACTTGAACCAAACTTTTGAATCACGGTTTCCTAAAAATATTAAGCAGCGAAAATTAGTTTGAACATCAATAATTGTGCTACAAATCAGAATTATTTTATATTAGAATGATTATTACACTGATTTCTGAAGGGTCATGTGACACTGAAGACTGGAGTAATGATGCTGAACATTCAGCTTTGATCTCAGGAATAAATTACACTTTCCTATATATTCACATAGAAAATAGTTCATTTAAATCCTAATAATATGTCAAGTCTAATCAAGTCAAGTCATCTTCATTTATATAGCGCTTTTAACAATGTAGATTGTTTCAAAGCTGCTTTACAGTAATAAACATAATTTAAGGAAGATTGTTTCGGCTTTATAGCGGTTCTTGAATAATGTTACTTTCCAGCTAAAGTTAGGTTTAAAGAAGTTTTCACAAAAAATTACAAAATTTCACATTTATTACTGTATTTTACTGTATTTTTTTATCAAATGAAAGGGTGAGCAGTAGAGACTTCTTTCAAAAACACAAATAAGTAACATTTTTAATGTGTATACTATCTTTTAAGCTAACCGTAAAAATATAATACAGTAATTATCTCATTACAGGCCAGTTTTTAGTAAGCAGAATAAAACGGTAACAATATTACAAAATTCTGTAAATGCTGCAAATCAAACAATTGATGAATCATGTCTTAAAGCAAGGGTAGAAGTGACGACAGAAGTGAAGCACACACACACATTCTGGATGATTAAGCTTGTGTTCCTCCAGATATGCAGTACACCTGCCCCAGTTGTTGAGGATCTAGCGTGTGCAGCGCTGAGCGTGAGGGTACGGCGCCGTGTAAACGATCCCTGCGAAGTGAACGGGGATACAGTGGACAACTCGCGCGGGTTTCACCGCGAACACCGCGAGATTACAGGCGATGATCACGTGCGCGCTCTCAGTCTGGAGTTGCACTTCACACCGTCCGTTCCTCCAAACGCTCTGAACGACGAACACCCGGAACTTCCTCGCGCTGACGCACAGGTTTCGCGAGTTTCTGACGCCTCCCCCGTGACAGATTCCCACGATTCCACTGGCGTCGTCCTTGTGTACGAAAGACTGGTGAGGATTTACGCCACAGAGACGCGTTTTGTTCAGATAATCGACCCAAGCGTGCGTCTGCGACGTGTCGAAGTTATATAGGAGAATGTGTTGGTTCCAAAAAACATGATAAGCGTTTTGATTGGAGGATCCCCGACAGGGAGACGGCCAGCTAGAAAACATCTCGCGGCGATCGCCGGTGGACGTGACGTTATTCAATCCTTCACTGAACACCAGAGTCACGAGGAGCGCGAGGAGACACACAGATCTCATCCTGAAAACACACACACCGATGTTTATAAGAGAACAAACACAGGCTTTTTACAATAGATAATAAAACTGCAAGGAGCCACGGATGTTTATAAGAGAACAAATACAGGCTTTTTACAATAGATAATAAAACTGCAAGGAGCAATTATGTGGTTAACACATCAACAGCATTTGCATTTTGTAATTAGGAATGATTACTTATGATTATATTCAAAATTATTTATAGCTTTACAACTTTTAAAAAAATACAGGCAGTTTAGTTGAAGATTAGACAGCATTTTTTCAAGTTTCAAAGTAATATTACAATTTAATAATAATAACATTTCTCATAATAATATTACAATTTAATGAATTTAGATGAGTTAATAACTTTTTTTAAGTATTTTTTTTTTACCAGATCCAAATGTGTTAAATATCTGATTAAAACTGCAGGACGAGTTTTAAAAAGTCATAGTTCAGATTCAGTACCGCATTTTGCATTTTGTATTTAGGAATGAATACATCAAAGACTGATATTCAACATTATTTATAGCTTTATGATTTTTTAAAAACATTTTTGTTGAAGATCGGACAGACTTTTGATCGACCTTTGTAATATTAAAATATTCTAATAACTTTAGTTAAGTTATTAACTTTTTTAAATTATTTGTTTTACCAGATCCAAATGTGTTAAATACCTGATTAAAACTGCAGGATGAGTTTTAAAAAGTACATTTTCAATAGAATTTAATTTTTTTTTTTTTTTTTTTTCCAGATCCAAATGTGTTAAATACCTGATTAAAACTGCAGGACGAGTTTTAAAAAGTCATAGTTCAGATTCAGTACCCGCATTTGCATTTTGTATTTAGGAATGAATACGTCAAAGACTGATATTCAACATTATTTAGCCTATAGTTTTATGATTTTTGAAAAACATTTTTGTTGAAGATCGGACAGACTTTGTTATAAATAGCAGTGTGTGAATTGGTTCAAAATGGCTGTACGTTTATGATTCACCTTTGTAATATTAAAATATTCCAATAACTTTAGTTAAGTAAATAACTTTTTAAAAATATTTTTTACCATATTCAAATGTGTTAAATATCTGATTAAAACTGCAGGGCGAGTTTTAAAAAGTACATTTTCAATATAATTTAAGTGTATATGTCATACTTCAGATTTATTAGACTTTCTGAATTCATTATAAATTCACAGAAATGAATATGAGTTTACCTGTTTAGTTGCTGCAAGCCTCGACCGTTGAGCGAGTCTCTCTTTCCTCTTCAGCGATGGAGGATATTTTGTGCTGTCAACGGAAAATGTGTCAAACTGTTCTAACAGTTCTTCTTCACTTGTTTTTGACATCAGCATTTACTGCGATGTACGTACACCAGTGTTCAAACGTCTGAGGTCAGAAAGTGCTTCAATGCTTCTGAAAGAGTCTCTTCTGCTCACCAAAGCTGCATTTATATGATCAAAAATACAGTAAAACATTTTAAATTAAAATGTTAAACCGCTGTTTTATGTGAATATATAGTAAAGTGTAATCAGGGTTCAGATTTGTACAATGCTATCGGCGACTTCTTTATCTAGGAAGGAAAAGACACATTTTTGTTGGGTAATCCGCCCGAGCCTGTTGACTGTTTTTGTCAAAATCATCCGAGAGAATCATCTGTCTGTGATTTACATTTATTATAAGCATATTATAGATTGCTGACCGGGATAATCTTCAGGTTGATGGACATTATTCAATCGATCACTGAACACCAGAGTCACGAGGAGCACAATAATAACCACAGATCTCATCCTGAAAACGCCTATATTTGCACAGATAACTTTATGAAGGTAATGCACGAAAGTCTAAACTCTAAACCGTGCAATAATTGCAAATTTCTTGCTACTACATCTAATTGCCATTAACAACTAACCATACATTGTAAACAATTCCCACATATTTCAACGTAAAAACAGTTGCTGCTAAAATCAAGTTGGGTGTATAAGTCATTTCAACTCAAACTATATTAAACTGACTTACTAAAAAATATGTGCTGAATCATGCGTAACTTATAAAAAATGAGTTTAAAGTATATTAAAAGAAAAGTAAGTTATTTTGTTTACAGTGTACACATTTACACATCACAAAACATCTGAGTATATCGATACACTTTCTGAATTCATAATAACAAAAAAACTTAGTCATAAATTGTGTCAGTTTATCAGTTTAGAAGCGGTTTAAAGTGTGTGTCTAGGCGAGTTTCACCTCCTCTTCAGTATTTCTGGCTGTGAAAGAGTAAAAATGTGTGACATTCTTTAACGAGGTTTCTTCTCTTGCGAACGTTAGTGTGTTTGACGTCAGCGTTTCTGCAATGTAGACTTCAGTGTGTGATCATTCAGCCTGGTGGAGTTTAACCTTTTATAACTAATCAAACTCTTACTAACTATGCAAAGCATCCTTAAGAAAAATTCTGTATGTAGAATAAAATGATGATCAAACAGTATTATCTGAACAGATGTACATTTGTTCTGTGTTCAGATTCACTTTTGTGTTTCTTGAGCTCGTGCGAATGAAAGAGTCCCGTTGAGTCTGAGCTGAAGTCTATAGCGTCTCTGGACTCATATTTATTGGGTGGAAAATACGGCCTGTTATTTTTTACATTTATTTTTAATGCACCGCAAATGCGCTTCTTGCCATCAAGCTCAATTTAGTTGCAGTTTTTGTATCTTTGAGATTCCGTTCTCACATTGAAAATAAGAATGAAACTCATTGATTCGAACACATTGATGTTAGAAAATATCCTGATTTACATGTCTAAAAGAGATACTTTTGTATCATAGTATATCATACTTTAAAGGTTTTTAAAATACTTTCACAAAAGAACTGAGATGAGACATTAATGGATTAGGCAGATACTTTTATTCAAAAACGCCACTTGCATTGCATTCAATCTATACATTCAACAAGTTCATTGTATAATACTGAACTATACAAAGAAAGCCGTATTGAGATGCTAAACATTTAAACATGTATTAAGCATAGCGATGGCGATGGAAGAAGGGAAGCTTATAAATGTTTGCATTCGACTCAGGTTAAGGGGCTTTTGGCAAACATCTTTTGTTGTAAATAAAACATTTAATATTTTAAGTACATTTTACATGAAAATACTATTTCATTCTTCAACTTCCCAAACAGTACTTGCCTTTTCTTGTAATTATTTTAAAATTGAGATTTATACATCATCTGAAAGTTGAATAAATAGCTTTCCACTGATGTGTGGTTTGTTATGATATGACAATATTTGGCCGAGATATAACTATATGTAAATCTGGAATCCCGAGGGAGCAAAAAAAATCGAAACATTGAGAAAATCTCCTTTAAAGTTGTGCATTTTATGTTCACGAGTGTGCTGCACTCACTCACAAAAATATTTACGGTAGGAAATTTACAAAATATCTTCATGGATCAAGATCTTTACTTAATATCCTAATGATTTTTGGCATAAAAGAAAATCGATCATTTTGACCCTATAGGCTACAATGTTTTGTTGGCTATTTACCACAAATTGACCATTGGACCATGTGCTGGTTTTGATCACAGTATGTGAAAATAGGCCCCCCTTTTTTTTTCAAGTACATGTGCTTCTAACTTCTGCTAAACTGTCTACGGTGTGCAGGGGGGTCCGAGTCGGGATGGTCTACTGCTAGTTTGTCTCACATAGTGAACAGGGAAACAACGGTTTTTCAAGGACCTCACAAGACACCAGTCACATAAACGGTTCACAGACTCGACTGCCCGAACTTCACAACTGTCCATTTCTTTTAACACTGTGAACAATGTACAACCCTGAACTCTCTCCTACTGATGCACTGGTTTAGTGTGACTCTGTTGCCTCGTCCGTTGCAGATTCTTACAACGCTATCGTTGTCGCTTTTACGGAGGAAGGTATTGTACAAGTTTGTCTGCCACATAGATGCTTTCTTGTTAGGTATTCCTCCCAATCTCGTGCCCGTCTGGTGTTGAAACTACTCGAGAGCACGTGTCTGTGTCTAAACCTATTATACCCATTGTTATCTCGAGATCTCTCGCAGGGTTGTACCCGGTTAGAATAAAGGTCTGAAACACCCCTCCGGTTCATTGTTGCTGAAACTGACGTTATTCGATCCATCGCTGAGCGTGAAGAAGAGCACGAGAAGAACCCGCCGATCTCATCCTGGACACAGAAGAGAGATAAACCTACAGATTCACAGTAGATAAAAAGATAATCAACTATTTCATACGTAGGTTGTTTGCTCATTGCAATCTGGTTTTTAGGCTTGAAATACTTTTAAGAGATTCACCGATATCTATTAGTTTGATTAGTATGCGGCACCTTTACCGGAAAATGTAAATGCTATTTCTCAAGGCTTTGGGGAAATGAACCAAACTCAATAATATTTTACAAGCAAACGGTTTTGAAAAACAGTTTATGATCATCTGAACCAGTTTTGTTGAAGATTTGACAAACTTTGTTCATCAGTATAATCAGCTAAAAATGGCAGTAAGGTATCATAGAAATATACAGTTTCTAATATAATATTACAATGATATATTTTTGGCCATGGTTTGTACAATTACTGTACATACATATGCATGTACATACTGTACATTTATTTATTAATACCACCACTTTGCTAGGTGTCCATGACATTGCTTTTCTGTAAGCTCTATTCACTGTAACTAATCAGCAAATTTCATAATTTTAACTTTAATTTGACACAGCCAAATTTGTATCAGATCATATTAAAGCTGTAGGACGAGTTCGGAAAAGTAAAACATTTGGTTTCTAGTCCATTTGGCTCAGAAGTTATATCAGAAATAGTTAGTTCATTAGTGCTCCAACTGTGTGACCAGTGGCTGGCTGCTAAACAGAAAGATTATGTGCAAAAATGCAAACCATACATATTATACTGCAAATATCATAAAACAGATCTCAGTATACTAAAACACTTGTTAAGTTTTATGCACGATGGTGTCAGTTTACCTGTTTAGAAGTTAATAGAGTCTCAACGAGTCTTCAGTCTTCAGTATTCTTGCTGTGAAAGATCATAATAAAAATGTGCGAAACTGTTTTAACGAGGTTTCTTCCCATGCGAAACGTTAGTGTGTTTGACGTCAGCATTTCCTGCAATGTAGACTTCAGTGTGAAGCCTAATATCTTGATGCAAATTATCCTATTATGTCTATGTCCTAGAATAACATTTTATACCAGATCCATCATAAATCATCCTGTAAGAGTTTAAAACTGCATTTGAACAGGATTTATTTTTGTGCCATTATTGAGCTCGTACAAATGAAAAATACTTTTTGAGCCTGAGCTGAAGGTCAGAGAGCATCACTGAAACTGATATGTATTAGGTCGAGGGAAGTGAAAATACACCATTTTTGTACAGAAAACTTCATACATATCAAAAAAATCACCATAACTTCTGATTTAACCCCTTTTCAAGCGCCCCCTTTTTTTGATAGACATGAAAATGCACATGCCGAACTTAAATGGTTGCAATTCAAGAATGCTTTGGAATATAGATGTAAGATTGGTCTAGTTTTAAGAAGACATTTGGCAGATTTTTGCAGAAGTTAAATAAAGTAAGTTAAAACAGTTAAACAAAAAAAAAGTTCTAGAAGTTTGAGTTTATGAAAATTGTACAATGTTAAAAATGTAATTATCATATTTTATATAAAATATATATTTTCAAAACCTGGTGGACTCTAAAACTGCAAAACCTAAATTAAGTAAGGCTAAAATCTGAACAAGTTGTGTTTCAAATTTTAGGTTGACATCTCAAAAAAATCAGTGTTCAGTGAGATTTAGTTTGGGCGCAGTACCACACTTCTCCACTAGTGGACATCACTGCCCATATAAGGGCGCCCCCATTTCCATATGTTGTTTGAGTGATCTGAACCAATATTATTTAAAATTTTCATACAATTTAGACATCCTATTCAGAAGTAGTGTTGGAAGTTTGGCAGATTTTGAAATGAATTCAACCTCTAAGAAACACAAAAAGAACACGTATGTGCATTATAGCTCATTATAGCTTTATTTTATATTTAAAACATTTTCAGACCTTTTTTTTCCTAAAAACAATTGAATGGATGCTATCTTTTGAACTCTTGGCATTAACACAAACCGAGGTTTCTACCATTCTTTCATGATTTTTCATGTTCATCACTATTTCAAAATAAAGGTCTGAACACGCCTTAGGAGTATGAACATATTCTTGTTGCAAATTGATAAATTACGCTCCTCTGTCATTTATTTTGTAAATCAGTCACCAAATATGAAGACTAGAGATTTTAAGATTTAAAATGATATATAGTTTGTCAAGAGTAATTTAGGTTTAGTATAGGAGATTACTGTTTTAAATATGTAATGGCTGTGGAAATGCATATATATGCAAATATATATAAGGGGTTTAACACAACACTTCAAACATGATCAAGAAAATTGACATTAGTGAGGAGAAAAGATCCTGTAGTGTCCAATAATGATGCTCAGATGTTTGATTTTATGTGACTAAAAGAGTCTTTTGATGCCGCTTCATATCACACATGAAAGATCACCAAAATAATTGAATCACAAAGAACAGAGATGATACCAAACGGTGCTGTGCAAAGCTTTTATTTAAATGCTTTTGAAATTAGATCAGATTTAAACATATATGTGGCAAAGCAATGTTTTAAAATATGCAGTTTAAAAAAAAAAGCATTTTATTTTATTAAGAACAGCTAAATTTTAAACCCCACAAACTTCTTCAGCCCCACAGTGATTGAAAACACTGTTTTCAATCATCCTGTTTAATAGCAATTTTCTAACTGCCCTCTCATATCTTCTTGTCCGTGATAGTGCACAGGATATGGTCCCGTCACAGGCAACAATTACAATATAGCTGCCCACTGTACATTGATTTATGACACACCTCTGTTTCTGCCAGCGGCTGGTGACATAAACACTTGGAAATGTCTTGTACTTCTGTACAGGTGTCCTGCCACGTGTCCCAGCACCATTGCAGATTTTGTCTAATATTGTTTGTATCGTACGAACGAACGAACGATGACATGGTTTGGGCCACAGAGATTATTGTTCCTTAGGTGGTTTGCCCAAGGATTCATATTCCTGGGGTCAAAAGTTATCTGGGAGAATATGTCTTCTCTTGAAGATCTCATACTGGTTCTGACAATCTGCTCTGTCGCTGAGAGCCAGAATGAAGAGGAGCGAGAGAAGAGCCTCCGATCTCATCCTGAAACAAGAGAAAAGAGCGGGTTAGAAGAGGAAACACTTACAGCGAGAACGAACACCAGCAGTGAGAATACATTTGAGTTGTGTTGGGACGTTACCTACATAAAGTCATCAACATTTTCTAAATAATAGACTACTGACTATATTTAGGTAATTTTAACGACTTATTGAATAATTAGGATCCCCCAGACCCAGACCAGACACCAGTGGCTTAACTTAAACATTTTACTGTAATTTAGTGTTTATGATTATTTTGCTTTGCATCATTCCATACAGCACCCCTTAATGTTTAATGATTTTTTACAATATAGTATTTTACTATTTATCGATATTTTTAATTGTCATTTAGGTTACATTTTTGTGAATTTCTTTGGCTTTGTCCTATTTTTTTTTATTGTTTGTTTCGGGCTAGTGGATCTTTTCAGTTGTAATTTATTTTTATTTCAGTTTAGAAGCTTATTTTATACATTTCTAATTATTTTTTTCATTCAGGTTTTTTAACTATTTTTTTCTGGAAGCCCATTTCCGCCACAAAAAAAAAAAAAAAGCCTTTGTGGCTTTTTTTTTGGTACCGAAAAAAAAAATACACGTTGCGGTTAGCAATAGTATCGAGGCAATTCGGTCGGTACCTAAAAAAGTATCGAACTTGATACCCAGCCATGTGCATAAAAGCTGAACTTATGACTTAAATGTTGAATTTCTGACATACTAAATAAAAAATAATGAGATTAAAAAGTTAAAAATGATGACACACTAAATCGAAATTATGACTTTATATACTTAGAGCAAGCACATAAAAGGTGCACATTCATGGGGCGGCAGTGGCTCGGTGGTTCATGTAGGTTGTCTATAAACCGGAAGGTTGGTGGTTCAATCTTTGGTTCCACCTGACCATGAGCAAGACACCTAACCCCAGCTGCTCCCGACACATACACACACACTCTCACACACCTAACCCCAGCTGCTCCCGACACACACACTCTCACACACCTAACCCCATGAAAGAATAGGTGAATGTGAGGCAATATGTGAAGCGCTTTGGTGGCCATGGGTCTGTGAAGGCGTTATATAAATGCAGTCCATTCATCATTTTGATCAAATTAATATCTAGTGTTGAATGTTAAATTTGTTAAATAAAAAACTTTTTTTTTTTTACTTTTGTTAAAAATGTTAAATAAAATAGAGTGGACAGCTATAAAGCTATCTTGGATACTAAATCTGATTTCATTCATTGGATAAAGTGTCTCAAATACTGCAGGATCTTGTCTAACATTCATGTTTGCAGTCACAGCTGGTGATTTTTAGTGGATGTACTGTATGAAGTCAAGTTCATGTAAAAAAATCACAATCGATCATCATAACTGTCTTCATTTCAACACTAGGATTATTATTGCATATAGAAAAATTATTCTGCTTTACACTATGTGTTTACAAACTGTAAAAACGTATATACGAGATAAATAACTAGATAATAATATCATCACATGTTTTTATAAATAGATGTTTTATATTTCTGTCATTTGAACAGAATGCAGGTTTACCTTTGTGCGGTTCTTGAGCTGGTGTAAATGAAGAGTCTCGATGAGTCTGAGCTGAAGTTCAGAAAGCGTCAGTCGTGTGTGAGACGATTTAGTCACTGGACTAAATACAAACCCTGCCCTAATTGAAAGAAAACAAGCTGTCAAAAAGATGTAATCCAATATTTGGGGATAATACGTCATAACAAGCGATTTACAAGCTATTATAAAGGGCTGGTCATTTTTGACCAGAAAACCCCCCCAAAACATTTCAAAACATGTCATATTTGTGCTCTTTAGCCTTTAAGCTTTCTTTTTAATGATTAAAAAATGGTTTTATCCTTTTTGTTTGTGTTATTAGCCACGTTCAGCACTTTGGGCTAATAACTATAGCAGAAATAGTTATTAGCTTAATAGTTCATTAGTGCTCACACCGCCGCCAGTGATTGGCTGCTAAACATAAAGATTACAAACCATAGATATTTACAGCATATATCATAAAACAGATCTGACATTTTATTTTAAAACTAAGTCACAAAATGGAGTCAGGTTACCTGTTCAGAAGTTGAGCAGAGCACTCGTGTAATGCACGTCTCGGTTCCCTATTCAGGATTTTCTGCTGTGAAAGAATAAAGAAAGTGTGAAATTGTTTTAACAAGGTTTCTTGTAACGTGAAACATTTGTAAGTTTGTAAGACGGTAGCATTTACTGCAGCATTTCATTTAATCTTGTATAACTAATATAACTCATACTACTGATCAGTGTTAATTTTGATATAAAATTTTGATTTAGTTTTCAGAATTATATGTCGGATTAATTTCTAGACTATCTGCCTTCTCAAAGCGATCAGTCATCCGTTGTAAACCGGTACCTCGACTCCTGTGAGAATGATCCAGCAGAGACTGTGCAGAACCATAACTTTCTCAAGTTTATTAAGACAGAAGGGTCATATTTATACAAGATAAAGCAGAATCAATATCCAATACTCAATGATCAACCTTGCCTTGCCTTACCATATATGGCATATTAAGAAATATAATAATAAGCATGTCTTGAGTTCCTGTTTGTGTGCGAATGTATAAGTGTGTCCATGGTGTGCACATAACGAGAAGAAGTTACACAAGGGCATCTTAGACAAGAATTGAAAAAAACAACAACATTACTTTCTGAAGTCTGATGTCATTATAACGGCAAGTGGTCCAACGGATCAGGTTTTCTAAATCTGTCTTGCATCAGACAACTGCCTCTTTTCCTTTAAGTTCTCTGAAATCTGGAGAAGAAAGCATGAGGTTAATTAGAGCAAGTCAATTCAGTTGTCAAACATACAGTCACATTCAAGAATGTTACAATGCTAAACACAATATGATTAACTTTTTTAAACAGTTCAACACAAAATAATTAAACTATATATATATATATATAATACTGTTAAATTGTGTATATTTAATACCCCCCCCCCCCCCCCCCCCTAAAATCTATATCAATTCAGTATCAAATTGAAGCTGTATGGCAAGGTGTCCAATCTTTCCAGTTGAGTTTATCTCTAGCCCTAATTAAACACACCAGAAGCAGTTGAAGCAGTATTAGCAAATGTTTTAAGGCAAGAGTGGAATAAATGTAGAGTCAGGTTGGAGATTTTACACTAGACACTCCCTGTGTCTCAATCTCCATACTATCAATGTCAGAACTATCCATCCTGAACAGTGTGTGAGATTAAAATAAGTGTGTCCCAAAGAATACTATGTTGAAGAGAGTATGCCAGAAGAAGTATGCTCTATTATTTCTGCTGGATTTTCGTAGTGTGTATCTGTGCTCACTATAATAGGCTAATATTACTCACAACCCCCTGTGTTTGGAGGAGGATCCGGTTCAGAACTACAAACATGAGTAAAACATTTTCAGAAAATGATGGAGGATGCAGAAATAAAATACAGTACAACCAGTCGGACGAACAGTGGCACAGTGCTCATTCAGTAAATGCACATCTGATATTGTGCGATATTCCAATCTCACACATATTTAAATTCGCTACTTTGGATGTAAACAGCTATACACTGTTAAAAAAAGAGGACAACATGTCTTCACTTTCTTCCACTATAGAAGAATGAAGCCAAAATATATCAGAAATAACCGTTGGCATCTTGCTCGGGAAATGGCCCTCGCGATCCTCCTCCTTTATATAGTATTAAATCGTGTAACGGTGCTTTGACCGAGACGGAGGGAAGTTAGCGAGCGAAGGGCAAGACAATTTTGGCCTGCAACGCACCAGAAACCATTGAGCATTTTTGCCATTAAGCAAAGTTTAGTTGCAGTGTTTGCATCTTGGAGATTCTGCCTGTGAAATTTACACTGTACCAAAATTACCACAATTGTACCAAATGAGAATAAAATAAAGTGACGTGTCTCTATAAACAGTCACTTGTGTGAACTGACTTCATACATCCTGTAAAAATCCCCCAAACACAGCTGATTCAAACACACTTCAGACACGATGAAGGAGAGTCACATTAGTGACGCGTTTGAGACTCTTGATCTAATCAAATGAAGGTGTGAGTCTTAAGAGTCTAAAACAGCTACTTTGCATATCATACTGTACCTCAAACATATTTTCAAATGATTTCACAAGAGAACAGATGCATTAATGCATTTTGCAGATGCTTTTATTATAAGTGACTTACATTTCATTCATCCAAGCTATACATTTGATCAGTTCATTTTATAAACCCAAACTGTGCAGAGAAAGCTTTATTGAGATGCTTCTGGAATTATATCCACTTTTAGACATGCATGTGGTGTTTTTAATTAATGGTTTAAAAACAACATTTCATTCATATCATTTCTCCTGCGATGATACTTTTTAATAGTAGCAATGGTATGGTTTGCCCTTTTCAATCTGTTGACCGTGATAGTGCACAGGTAGATTTTCAGGTAGTTTTGCTCACATTCAACAGTTACATAATAATGTCTGGCTGTATAGCAACTCTTAATGATACACTTCCCATCTAACGTATTCTTTTTGCTTTTAATCAGGTACACTTGGAAGAGCTTTGTACTTCTGTAATAGTTTTGCTTTGTATTCTTGCCAGCGCCATTGCAGATTTTTTTTACATTATCTATTGTGTCACCGATGAAGGATTGTACTTCAGTTCTTTCACAGAGAGTATTGTCCTCTAGGTATTTCACCCAAACAGTTTTATCATCGGTTTGAAACCCAGCTGGGAGAATGTGTTTTCGCTTGAACTCGGCGTATCGGTCATTGTACTGATCCGCTCCATCACTGAGAGCCAGAATGAGAGGATCGAGAGAAGAGCTGATCTCATCCTGACAACTAGAGAAAAGAGCAGGGCAGGAAGGAAGACGTTTATTGAGAGAGCGAACACCAGCCGTGAGACCAGAAGTGAGTCGTGTTTGGGGGAGTTATTGTAATATGATTGTACATTTGTAAAATTGTAACTTGTCAGGTTGAACAACTAACCATAGACACACATTTTAATAAAATGATTAAATCTGCTTTACACGTGTTATACTGAACAAAGCCTTCATCCATGAACACAACTGCTAAATACCAATTATCAGTATTTCTACACATTAGACAATGTTTCAGTCATTTGATTAGGATGCAGGTTTACCTTTGTGCCGTTCTTGAGCTGGTGTAAATGAAGAGTCTCGATGAGTCTGCGCTGAAGTTCAGAAAGCGTCAGTCGTGTGTGAGGCGATCACTGGACTCTGATATTTATTGAAGGGAGGTGTGAAAAAAGCACCTTGTTTCTTGGAAATGCATCGCAAAAATTTTTTTTCAATACAAGTGTTGCTGCATCTATTAATAATATAGATGGTGTAAAGGCATCTATGCACATCACACCTAACAATGAGCTCTTCACACTCAGTCCATGTGGTTACACTTGATGAGTGTGTTTAACTAGACAAACAGAGGCAAAGTGCAGGAGTACCAAAATAAACACATACAAAATAAACTGTTGAATTCACTAGAAGTTTATATTATTGCATGAATTTTTAGTAACTGAAATGTTTGCCAGAAGTAAGTAAGTAAAATTTATTTATAAAGCACTTTTCACAGATAAAATCACAAAGTGCTGTACAATAGAATAGATAAAACAAACAATATAAAATATACATATGTAAAATTTAAAGTGACACTAGTGAAAACCCATCAACCAAAAGCCTTCATAAACAAACATGTTTTCAGATCCTTTTTAAAAGAGACAACAGAGTCTGCCAGACGCATGGACAAGGGCAGGGCGTTCCACAGTCTGGGAGCAACCGACTGAAAAGACAGATCCCCTCGGGTCTTATAACGAGTCTTAGGGACTGCAAGCATGTTCTGGCCAGAGGACCGGAGAGTGCGGGCCAGAGGCATACGGCTTCAAAAGGTCCAGGATATACTGTGGGGCCTGACCATTTAAGGCTCTGAAAGTGAGCACTAAAATTTTCAAATCAATCCTGAAGTTTACAGGGAGCCAATGGAGAGCCGACAAGACTGGAGTGATGTGAGACCTTCGAGGGCACCTGTTAAAAGTGAGACTAGTTCTTTTGAAATGTTTGATTAATTGAAAGAAAATAAGTACAAAACAAATTGAATCCATTCATTTTTGACTGGTAACGCCACAAGTGTGACATTGTGTCATTATGTACAAGTTATTTCAAAACAAACTTCCTGGTTAAGCATTAATGCACACTAGTGTGATAAACAGGGCAATCTTTTTTCCATATTTTGTGGAATATTGATGAATTTATCCACAAATATATATTTTTTTTTCATTCAGTTGCATTAGCTCAGATCAATGATGCCTACGACCAATCAGATCCAAAAATAAATATAAACCTGTGGTAATTGAAAGAAAATAAGCTGACAAAAAGATGTAATCCAATATTTGGTGATCATAAGGCGACGAGCAATTTACAATTACAATTATTATTTTTAAAGGCAAGTCTTTTTTGATCAGGAACACAAAAGGGTGTTATCGGGTTTTCAACACAGCACAAGGGTTAAATTATATTTGTGATCTTTAGCCTTTTAGTTTTCTTTTTATAATGATTTAAAAAAAATAGTTTTATCCATTTTGTTTGTGTCATTAGCCACGTTCAGCATTTTCGGCCTATGATGTAGTTTTTAACTCGGGTCAAGTCACTTTAAACCTTGGGTCAAGTCACTTTAACCTTTGGGTCAAGACACTTTAATCTCGGGTCAAGTCACTTTAACCTCGGGTCAAAACACTTTAACCTCGGGTCAAGTCACTTTAATATCGGGTTAAGTCACTTTAACCTCAGGTCAATAAACTTTAACCTCGGGTCAATACACTTTAATCTCGGGTCAAGTCACTTTAACTTTGGGTCAAGTCACTTTAACCTTGGGTCAAGACACTTTAGTCACTTCAACCTCTGGTCAAGACACTTTAGTCACTTTAATCTCGGGTCAAGTCACTTTAACCTCGGGTCAAGTCACTTTAATCTCGGGTCAAGTCACTTTAAACCACGGGTCAAGTCACTTTAATCTCGGGTCAAGTCACTTTAACCTCGGGTCAATACACTTTAATCTCGGGTCAAGTCACTTTTACCTCGGGTCAAGTCACTTTAACTTTGGGTCAATACACTTTAACCTCAGGTCATACACTTTAATTTCGGGTCAAGGCACTTTAACCTCGGGTCAAGACACTTTAACCTCGGGTCAAGTCACTTTAACTTTGGGTCAATACACTTTAACCTTAGGTCAAGACACTTTAGTCACTTCAACCTCGGGCCAATACCCCTTTAGTCACTCTAACCTCAGGTCAAGACAATTTAGTCACTTTAACCTCGGGTCAATGCACTTTAATCTCGGATCAAGTCACTTTAACCTAGGTTCAAGACACTTTAGTCACTTCAACCTCGGGTCAAGACACTTTAGTCACTTTAATCTCGGGTCAAGTCACTTTAACCTCGGGTCAAGTCAATTTAATCTCGGGTCAAG
>JARPMJ010000186.1:185000-376928 GCA_033366665.1 Phoxinus dragarum
ACACATGATTGTTGCCAGAAAATCAAGGCGATTTGTACTTGTGTTTTATCCAGATGGCTGACGCCGGAGGGATGCCACAAACTGACTCAGGTTCGTCAGGATTATTGATCAATGTAATTAATTTATTCTGATGAAAAGTGTGCGGTGTGTGAATGAACTGTGTGTCTCTACAGCCCAGCAAACTGACAGAAGCCTTCAAGTACTTCATCCAAGGCATGGGATACAGTAAGTGACCCGAGGGGGGCTTCATTAACATCAAAAAAATGATGAAATTGAGTATTTACACTACACATTTACCTCTTTTTAAATAAATGAATACTTTTTATTCAACAAGACCACATTAAATTAATAAAAAGTCAATTTATTCATTTCAATTAATATAAATTTAAAAATGTAATTAATTTATAATGTCACAGCATATTTATTTTTCAAGTAAAGGCTGTTCTTTTGAACTTTCTAGTCATCAAAGAATCAACACAACACTGATAATAATCATAAATTGTTCTTGATCATCAAAGCATCATATAAAACAGCTGTTTTAAATTGTAATAATATTTCACAATTTGTACTGTATAATTAACTGGAGCAAATTGAATATTAGTAAATAATAGTTGACAGAAGCGCCATATTTTATGCTGTTGTTTTTATGCCAGCGAGATGTGTACCGCAATGTCTGAGTTTCCGAGATCGAATGATCCTTGTATTGCGTTTCTGCCTTAAAACTAGCAAACCAGCAACTAGTTTTAATTCCAGTGACAGTATTTAGTACATATTCTGTCATTTTTCTGTTTGCTGCTTCTCTTTTTTTTCTCTTTTTTTCCCCATAAAAAATGCAAAACATACAAAGTTGTCAAGTTTATAATACAACATTTTTGTGTATAATATACATATCAAAATTGTCAAAATATACACTGTCAGCACAGTAGAGAGAAAGAAATTAGTTAATTTGACGGAAAAAAAAGAGAAAAATGAACATGAGGGTAGAAATTTTATTTATACAGCAATTAAGGCATTTCAAATTAAAGACATTCTACTTGCTTTCTTATTTACTGAAGATGAAATGCTGTGGGGATACTTTTTAAATTCTTTAAAAAAAAAAAAAAAAAATCTCTTTACTCTCAGAAAAAAAGGTACAAAAGGTGTCCCTGGTTTTTTTTCCAACTTTTTATCCAACTTTTTAAAAAAAAGGTACACTTGTGTTCCTTTTAGGTACTAATATATACATTTAAGGAATCAATATGCGCTCTATAGGTACAAAAGTGTGCCGCCCCAGTGACAGCCTTTGTACCTTTTTTTCTGAGTGTCCTAAAATAATGTCTACATCTTGCAGGATATTATCATTATTAATTATGCCAATACTTTTCAAAAGTTGTGTGACAGGCCCAAAAGAAAGACGAAAATGGACATCTTGTATCAATACCATGTCTATACATCTCCCTAAGATGTTTAACAGGGTAACATGTGTCAATCATGTGCTTGTGTTCCTCCCCCAGTGGCGTCGTCCTGCATGACGCGTCTCTCTCGCTCGCGCACCACCTCTCTCTCCTCCTCCTACTCCATGGAGGGCTCTCGTTCCCGATCCCGCACGCTGTCCCAGGGCTCTCAGGGAGGACAGCTCCCGCCCAGCCCGTCCCAGACCATGGAGGTGTCGTGCTGAGGAGCGCCAGAGCCGGAGATGAAGCGTCTGAGTCCTGCGGGCCGTGAAGCGGGCGAGCGAGTGACGGATGGCGACTCTCTCGCTCCCTTCGCCGACCCGTCAGGCATGGGCCTTTAGTGAGCCCAAATGTAGTGTTAACCAATAGTAATACTTCTAATACGAATATTGATTATGACATTAATATTAATAACGACAAGCGTCACTTAAAAAAAATTAAATAACGATGTTTTCTCTTAAATACATGTTGATTTCTAAACAAAAGAATAGAGAAAAGAGTATATAAGCTCATGATGTGTGTCTATCGACTTTTATGTGATTTCTTTGGTGTGCTGTTTTCTTTCGTTTTTGTATTTTGTATTATTTTTTTCTCTTATACAATCCTGCTGCTGTGGGAGAGGAACAGTATTTTCGGAGACGTTGGCGACAGTTTTAGGGCCGAACGAAGACTCGTCTCTGTAGTCGACAGCCAGCTCATGTCTTCCATTTGATCCTTTGCGAGGAAAAAAAAAGCTATATACGTAGAAAGCGAGAAAGGAAAATACTGTAATTATATTTGACTTTGATTTGTTTGGCCTTTGGGGGTCTTTGCCTGTTATGAATTGCATGCCAGAATTTTTTTGACCACGTCAATCTACGTTTTTTTTTTTTTTGTATTTTACTTTCCTTTTATTTCGGTGAGAGTGTGTGTGTGCGGTCAGTAGGAAATAAAAACGTGACAGTCACAGGAGTCGTTGTTTTGAAGTCGGTGTGAAATGAAACGTTCATATTTTACTTCTATAATCTAATGTATTTTCACTGAAACAGGAAATCCAGTGAGAATAAATGCAGGACGGGATTATCCGTGAGGAATTGATTAGATGGTGAAAAGTGTCTCTATACGATATAAGAATAAATGGAGGACGGCGGAGGAAAAGGAAAGTTTGTTTCGAGGGTGAAGAGAGTTGAAAGACTACGAGAACGTGCATCGATGAATCGTTCGCAGTAAGAGCAGAAAACGCGAATTAAGAAAGATAATAAAGTCTAATTCAAGTGGACGTTCAGGTGAAAGCGAGCAGGATTGTTAGAAGTGCTTCCATCAATGAGTGGGTTTACATGTACAACACAACTATCTATCACTAGAGGCTTTCCCCAATAAACGCCCACTGTTTACGGCATTATTAAGTATAACCGGTGTAAGGTCAAGCATGTGAACACACTCACTCAGTCCAGTGATGACAGAACCACAGACAACTCAAACGTTTTGACCTCGTCCAGTGTAACAGTGAATTATAGGAATATTTGTCTTTATTCAAGCAGACACTGACCTGTAAGTGGGAATTAATCTACAGTGTCTTTTTCGTTGACTTTTCAACCCGATTACATTAGAAACCCTAACTGTTTTTAAAAGGTGGTGATTTTCGTATGAATTCGTAAGATGTGATTTGTACAGATACGTGCGATTTTTAGAAAAAACGTAAGCATGAAGGTCTACGCCTATGCAGTGAGATGTAAGGAGATCGTACAAAAAAATATGAATGGGATCGAGACATGTTCCTGAATCCTGGAACAACTTTCTTGTCCAACAATTTAGTCTTAGCCCTATCCCTAACCCTACCCATGACCTACCCCTAACCCTAACCCTACCCTACCCCTAACCCTAACCATGCCATAGCCATAGCCCTAGCCCTAAATGATGATGAAATAACAGTGAAGTAGAAGCACTTAACACTGATTGTAAGCCTAACTTTTACATTAAATGTAAACGTGTCCCTCAAATCTGATTGGTTGATTCAAATTTTGTTCCAGGATCAATAAAGATGTTTATCCAGGAACATGTTGTACTTGTATAGGTCCATACGATTTAGCCACCAATAGTCAACATGTAAAATAGTTACATGAGTTGCGTTTTTGCCAGGTTTGTGGGATGTGTGCTATCGCTGTACCATGATATTTTTTGAACTACAGTCGAGTATATTATCATAGTACAGTATTTGACTATGGTAATCATCTAGTAATGGGTTATATATCAAAATACCATGAAACTGCCACAGGACGTTGAGGACTCATCTAATGCCGAATAATAGTGACTCGTACACAGAGTAAAACATGCGTGTGGACATGAGTGTCGGTGTGTTGTGACATGCCTGAGCGTGTGTGACGTGCTTAAACTCTCTAAAGCACAATAAGGGAATATGTGTGAGTTAGACGAGTCAAAGCGCTTGTGTTAAATTTACTTTTCGGACTAACCAGCCCCTCCACTGCCAACAGGGTTTAGCCATAGTAACCCATTACTTCCAAGAGCTCTTTCAATCGTCAAGCCACTGAGATTAGAAAGTTAGCATAGCTACAATTTGAAATTGTGCGACAGTGAAGCGACATATAGAGAGCTCTGAAGAACACCGAAATCACTGCGGGTTTGTGCCATTATCTTGACCAGATTGCCAGCAGACACTTGCCAGAGGACCAAAAACTGTCCTCACATCGTAACAATCAGGTTCAGCAAAACACTGCCCTGCAAATAACAATAAGTCATTCAGTGAGTAAACAAGGTTATTTGGGAAGGTCTTCCAGTAGTGCCGTGAACATTCGTTTGTTTGTGCGTTCGGGAGCATTGGAGCTGCAGCACTTTGTGTGTAGAGATTCTCAAATCACATTTCATTCGTCTTCACCCTGTTTTAAGAGAGGTTATATTTTGTTTTACGAATAAGTTGGAATTAGTTGGATGTGTAAGCAGGAAACGTGTTTTTTTTACTCTTTCTTTTGAATGGAAAGTTCATGTTGTGATCAGTGTGGGAATATTAATGCTCGCGATCCACATACAGACATCATCCCAGATTTACATGAGCCTTTACCAAAAATAGAAATAGCTCGAATCTGAAATGTTTTACCAAATGAATAGAGAAATAACCATAAACATGTGAATTAAAATGAAAATAATGAGGTAAAGGGACGGATTAGGTCGTGGTGTGTGTTGTTGAGACGGTGTGAATGTAAATGTGTAACCATTTTCTTTCTTTCTTTCTTTTTATTTTTTGACTCTCCTCAATGAAATCCTTTTCACCTTTTATTTTCTGTGAAGTAGATTTGCATCTCAGTGTCCTCATGGGTTAGACATCAGTGTGCTAGTTCTTGTGTAACTTTTTTAGCTTTAGCACTAAAAAGGAAATAGCTAATGTAATTAACTAAAAAAAATAAAAATAAAAAAATGTCATGAATAACAGAATGCAATCAAAATATTTGTGTGGCTAATTTCTCTGTGTAATACAATGAACAACTGGGAAAAATTAATTAAAGGGATCAAAATTACACTCTTGTTATTTGTTTCTTATTTTCACAGATACTTTTGGGTCATGCAAAAATATTCTTATGTTGTTTTGTGGATCGAATTGGTCAGACTTTTGAGTATCCTTGAATATATAACTCATCAGGAATAGATACAGTGAAAATGTGCAGTTTTAAATTTGTATTTGCTTGCGTTATGATCATATAAAATTATAGTCTTTTTCATAAGGTCTAAAACAATACATATTAATTAATCATAATTTTTAACCTGAGGTTCCTCAAATTCTGAGATTTTTTGTAGTGTTTTAAGTTTTACATTTAAAGTACTATTATACAAGTTTTTCACACTTGATTTAACAGAAGAAGAAGACAAAAAAAGTGAAAAAATTGTAGAGGGTTCTGAAGAGCCAAACACAATTATTTTAGTTATACTCTCATTTAAATTTAAAAAAATGTAACGACATCCAGGCTTTAACATCAGAAAGGCAGTCATGAGAGAGTCTAAGCCATTGGGTAGATACATTTATTTATCATGCGCATAGTCAAGTCAAGTCACCTTTATTTATATAGCGCTTTCCACAATACAGATTGTATCAAAGCAGCTTCACAGTGATAACATGAAAATGATACAACAAAGTTTGTTTCTAGAAGAAAATTGTGTCATCGTCCACCTGAAGTAAAGCAGATCAATAATATTGTTAAATATTAAATGTCCCCAACTAAGCAAGCAAAAGCCAAGGCAACAGTGGCAAGGAACCAAATCTCCATCAGTGACAGAATGGAGAAATAAACCTTGGGAGAAACCAGACTCAGTCGCTCAGTTCTGCCAACCAGCGAACAGTGTATGATTATGATTCAGGAGACATTACAGGTCAGAAGTCAGATTGCTTCAGAACATTTACAATATTTATCCAGTTCCATCTGGTTGGAGGTCGGAGTCATCACGTCGGTATGGAGACGGGTTTGTTGAGGTGTCCTGAGGCCTTCACAGGGCCGATGAGGCTGGCACTTCAGGGATGCGTTGTGGTCGTGTCCAGACACAAGTTCACTGTCTGATCTGGATACGGCCCGGATTTTTGTCAATTTGAACGCTTATGTCGTAATTTAGATATATTTTTAAGATGGAAAAATGCGGTTTTACAGAGCTAGACATGTGACTTTGAAATGAAAGATTGGTATCAAAGAGCACACTTTTTGATATTACAAATGAAATTACAAGCCATGCTTTTCGAAAAATAGTGTCTAAGGGAATCTTATTGAGAGAAAACAAAATAGGGGCCAACATAGAGCCTTGGGGGACAACACAAGTCAAGGGAACAACACCATAGTGTAATTCTCCAGTATTGAGTGAAAGAACTTCTATTTGTAAGAGCAGTTCAACTTCAACTTAGAGCAGTTCCTCTAATGCCAACAACATGCATCTAACTGAGACAGAAGAATATCATGACAAAAAATTATATTGTTTATGAAGATTGTCAGACCCCTGTAATGGTTTGTGGGTTTTTTTTCCCTCTATATTTAGAAAACTGGACAATGGTTACTCATGTGTCTATGTGCATTGATGAGGTCAGTGTTGATATACGGCTGAACAATAAGATATTAGAGGAAGCAGTGAAACACAATCCTGTCCTTCATTGCCAAATGTACCAGTGTGCCAGGAAGAGGTTTCAACAGCGATCAAAGATCTGACTGCTCACACAAACACTTATAAACCTCACAGACCGACCGACCAACGAGACGACTGCAGGTATGTGAACCTTCACGATCTTTACTAATATTATAAGCAGTTTATTATGACTGAAAGACTATTTAAAAAGACTCCACCTCTGGTAATTAATTTACATAATTAACCTCTTTTGTTTATTAATCTGGGGTGCGTTTCCCGTACAACAATATAGCTCACTGCTTAACTACCATAGTACGATGCATCGTTGGAGAAATCAACTAGCTAGTCACGAGTGTTTCCCGAAACCGAATGTCGTAAAGTATCGTTCAACCACGTTGGTTTATGACGTCTCGCACGTGGTGGACTAATAACTTTTTTTAATTAATCTGTTTGAGATCGAATTAACGCTAGATTTCGTCATATAAGTTACATACATGGCATCTAAAGACCATTTCAAATTTTTCTCAGTTACTTTGCTTATTACCAGACTCAATATTTGGCTCGTTCTTACATAGTTGAGCACGTTCGCACATGCGCAGTCTTCAAAAACGGTGCTTTAAATCTCTTGACAAACTAAAAGACGTAAATTACATTTGTATGTATTCTAAATAAAAAATACGGGTTGTACTGAATGTCAGCTTGCTTATTTTGCTAAAGATAAGGATTTATTCAGTCTACATCTCATGTAAACTAGAAACTATGCTTCTAACCACAGCTCCAGAGCTGTCGTTGCAACCACACAAGTTTGCGATGCTGTTTGCAAACGTTCGTTGGAACGATGGTTTCGGGGAAACACCAAATCGTTGAACTATGCTGATAACGGCGGAACTTGCGATCATAGTTGGCTAACGATGCTTTCGGGAAACGCACCCCTGAATGGTTAGCGTTTTATTAATGGATTATGCATTTATCTAGATTAATAATTGATTAGCTGGATTAATAAATTTTGATACTCATAATAAAAAATTAAATATTTTGGGGCAGAAGCGATTTCCCCTTGAACGACTAATAAGGATATTGTTTTCTGGAACTGTTTAATCAGAAGAAAAGACATCATAAACACTGTGGTAATTAATCTTCAAAAATAAATATATAATATTTTAAGATAAAAGAAACAGTCCAACATATTATGATGTATAATATAGTTATTTTATATTTTCATATTTTATATTTGTACAGTATATATTATGAACAATACATTTTAAAATCCAGCTATATTGCAGTATGATTCAATAAAATCAACAGTAGAATCAAATCATCTAAATCAGCTCAAATATTTGCCTGTCCAGTGTGGTTCAACAAACTTTCCCAAGGAAGATGAAGAATGCTGGTCTTTTCGCTGTAACTGCTCTTCTGCTCTTCAACGGCTGTCATTGCACCACAACAACATCTGCAACATCTGGTAATACCACATCCACATCCAGAGACAGCGCAACCGCAGCCACAGCAGAAGCTACAGCAGCGACCATGATCACGCGTTCAACTACTAGTGGAGCCACAGTTACAGCTTCATCTTCAGTCTACCAGCTTCTCGGTGCAGGTAATGATAACATTTATCATATTAAATCTGGCAAATTATAGATCTCGTCTTGCCACTTATTACGAAAAACCGTTTCACAATATTCTAATTTTGGGGTTTTCATAAGCTGTAAGCCATAATCATCAAAATTATAACAAATAAAGGCTTGAAATATCTCTTTTTGCATGTAATGAGTCTATATAATATATTAGTTTCACCTTTTAAGTTGAATTACTGAAATAAATTAACTTTTGCACAATAGTTTCACCTGTATGTGGTATAAAAAAAGTACAGGTTATTCTCATGATAATATTAAAGTCAATATGAAATTTTGACACAACCTATTTTACATCTGTTAATAGCTGTATGTCTGATTGAAACCGGATATTCAAGGGGAAACATTTTTTGCGTCTTTATTTGATCCATATTAACAACTGACTGGATGGTGAAAAGTGGACTTTGCTCAATGGTTTATTTAGAGTTTGATAACAATGCCTAAAGTTACCAAACGGTCTTCTTTTTAAATGTATACTTCCAAAAACATAAAATAATTATACATGGTACGCACAGTCAAAAAACTGTGTTGCTTCCAACGTCTATAACTTCAAATTAAACTAACTACATCCAAACGCTTACTGTTGGCGCACATTTAAGTTGTTTTGCACGCGTGTTTCGGGCGTGCTGTTTCCTTGTGGCTTAAAATAATAAAATATGGTACAAATAATAAACTTTCAAAAATGTGAAATTAAAGTCGGATATATCAATCCATTTATTAACATAACGAAAAATGAAACCTTTCTTCAAACATAAACTTAACTCATGTCAGTCTCTATGATTACACGCCGTGCCTCACGGTCAAAAACCATGCACCTCGCTGTGCGCCACACCTGCACTAATTAACCCCTGTCTTAAGTAGACCTTGTGGCAGAACACAGCTCCAACCTATCACAATACAGAATGGCTCCAACACAACCGGCCCCCTAATTGTTCATGGCACCACAAGACATAACAATTATAAACATATACATGTATGGAGACATTTAATACAACAAAAAACATCTTACCATAAAAACAACAAACAAATAAACAAAAAATAAACCCCTCTTTAGTGTGTTTGTTCACTTACATTGACTGTTCTACCAATAGGCCTAATTTTGTCACTGGTCTTTCAATTACATTTGTTTTGGTTTTGATTTGCACAGATCTGACTATGCCTGATTTGTCTGGAAAGGATTTAATAACCCTTCCAATCATCCAAGAATTCGTGGTGCTGTAGCATCTGCAACCAAAACGATATCTCCTGCTGTAAGATACGTTTTGTTTTGTTCCACTTTTGTCTTTCCTGTAGAGTAACAAGATACTCTTTTGTCCACCTTTTCCAGAATAAATCTGAAAGATACTGAGCCTGTTTCCACCTTCGTCTTACGTACTGGTCCTTTTGATCAAACAGACCTGGAGGCAAAACTGGTTTCCTTTTCAAAGTAAGAAGATGGTTAGGCGTCAGTGGCTCTAAATCATTAGGATCCTCAGAAACTCTTGTAATTGGTCGGTCATTCAAGATTGCTTTCGGCTTCGCATAAGACTGTGACTAAGGTTTCATCAGTTAAAGCCTGTAAATGTAAAACAGATACTAAGACCTTCCTGACCAGTCTGATCATGCTTTCCCAAGCAACCGCCATGATGTGAAGCTGTAGGTGGATTGAACGTCACTTGATGTTGTCATGTATTAACCTGTTAGCCTTCAGCGCCATTTTTGAAAAATCCCCAGAAATTGCATTCTGAACCTAAAACAGATTCAGTTAATTGACCCTTTGTCCTAAAAGCACAAGCATGATCTCATTTGAAAGCTGACACCTGGCACTTTATTGGAAATGTAGAATGAATTATTGTCATAATGAAAAAAAAATTATGAATAGCTTCAAAGTTGTGTAAGTTATTAGAAATTTATTTTTATGAAACATCTTCATGAAAATTAAATTGAAGTTGGCCCGTCAGCACTCTAGAAATGCACTCCAGCTAAAGCCACATGTCTGACCATGTTATATTTAAAATTTGAAGGTGATAAGTCTAAAACTCTGTATTTTGTTAAATGTTTTTCAAGATCATCTCAAATGACTTTATTTTGAATTGACTCTATATGCAAACTTGTGTTTATTGTCATCTATTAGCATCTATTCAGTCTATTGTCTCTATTTTTTGTGGTGCAAACGAGCCCCATTCAGTGTCAGTCTCTCCTGCACTCATTCACACCTTCTTTCCAGCCGGCTTATGGCCATAAATATTCTTTTCCTTTGTCTCCATTATAATCGCTAACGACTGGCTAATCACGGTGTTTCACCCCCTAATTTCTTTCATAATCTTCACTTCACATTTGAAACTGTATCAAATGCCTTTCTTAAATAAATAAATATTTCAGTAAGCATTCCGATTTTGGAAAAAAATCATAAAAAATAACAGCTAGATGGCAGGTGCAACTAGAGAGCTAGCTAGCATGTTAGCTTAGCACACCATCAATACACGACAATTTATGAGATTAAAACCGTGTTTGTGCTCCAAACTTACTTTAAAGCGCAAGTCGAGTGTTTTAAATAATCTTCTATGAGCTTATTTGGCTTCAGAAAAGAAAATCAGACAGAAAATAAATGAGTTTATGTTATTCTGCACTATTGTAAAGTCTATACCGATTAGCATTACATTATACATATAATCTATTATTATAAAAATACCTGACATGGCTCGAAGAACACAAGTATATCAAATATCATTGCAATCATGTTTATTGTCTTCAAAACATCTTTATCTGCATGTTACAACGATCTCTGAAAGCTAACTTTGTTATTGTGAGTGACGTCCTGGAAGGTCACATGGTATGGCTCTTCTTCATGTGCAGTGCATCCGTATATGGATTATTCTGTGTACCTCTGGCGCCCTCAGTCTTCTGTATGGATTGAAAACACAGTACATCAGAGTATCCAGCGCGCATATGATTACATGGACGCATTTTGATATAAATTCAATAAATATTATTCCTGTCTATAGAAATCTGATGTAAACCTATGAGAATATATAAATATTTCTCCAAATCTGCACATTTTTGAGCCAAAAGCCCTGAGGAACGTTGTTTTGTCACGCGTTCTCAAGACAACACCACGGAGTTTTTTTTATGAATGGACGCGCTAATGCTCATAATTCATATTAAAGGTATCGACTCATTTTTTCATTACATAAATCCTGACACAAATAAGACATAACTGTCACTATAAGTTTCTCAGAATACAATAGAGGTCAAATACTGAAACGTGAGGACTTATATATTTTTAATGATGTATAGTTTGTCAAGGTAATAACATTAAATCTGATAGTAACTTTGAACTATTTAAAAAAAAAAAAACGCTTCAGAGCGTCCTCGCTCTGGTGAAGGCTAACAGGTTAAAGCTTTCTCAATTGATTCGTTATTTAACTCTGCAATTGCTCTTTTTAGCTCCTTCTCTGCTCCTGTGAAATTTGTGCCATTGTCTGAGCGAAAGTGTGCTACGGGTCCTCTTCGGCATATGAATCGACGAATAGCACTGATAGCAAGAGTCTGTGTCTAATGAGTGTGCCACTTCTAAATGAATTGCCCTGCTGGCCATGCATGTAAAGATAACCCCATAACGTTTCACATAGGAACGTCCTTGTTTTACCTCAATGGGCCCAAAAATAGTCCACTCCTACGTTAGTAAATGGAGGTAAGTCTGGAGTAATCCTTTCTTTGGGGAGATCAGCCATTTTTTGATCACACATTTTTCCTTTGTGACGTTTGCAAAAAGCAACATATTTGACAAGATTTTCCTTGCCGCTGCATTGGCATGAGTTATCCAGAACTTTTCTCTGGCTTTGGAGAGGATGTAATTTCTCCCACCATGCCTCGTCTGTTCATGAACATTTTTAAGAATTAACATGGAGATATACTGATCTTTACACAGGATGACTGGGTGTTTGCTCTCTTCGGGCATTGCAGTCCTGGACAATCTTCCACCTACTCTTAACAGTCCACCCTCTAGAACAGGATTCAGCTTGTAGATAGGGCTACACCTTTTTACATGTTTTTTTGTCATTAGTGCACAAATCTCTTTGTCAAATCTTTCTCTCTGACAGAACTGAAGGATAGCGTTTTTCTGCTGCCTAATAGATCCTCAGTTGATACACGGTCTCGTTTCCAACGACTTTCTGGCTTCCAACATTTTCTTGTCAACATCAGCCATTTCACCCTTCACAAGTTGCTTCCTTCTTTGACTCAACTCCAATAGAATCTTCCTGACCTTGAGTAACCATGCCACTGCAACCTTCAACCTTTTCCAGTCAGAAAAATATGTGATAAGTTGATTGGTTGCATTATTCTCTTGAATAGTTATTGTGTTTGTAGAGATTCTCCAGTTTGACCTCTGGATCATCCCTCTTCCATTGTGGACTCTACTTCATACTGTAACCACGTTTCACTTGCTTTCCACAGAAATTCTGGACCTGACAGCCACGTTTTGCTGTTCAGAAGCTTATGGACTGTCAGTCCTCTAGATGCGTCATCTGCAGGATTTTGTTTTGTGTGAACATACCGCCACTGTACTGGGTCTGAAGCTTCCCTAATGATGGCTATTCTGTTGGCCACAAATGTTCGAAATCTTTTGTTTTTCGTTGCTGATGTACTTCAACACTGTACTACTATCAGTCCAGAAACAAGATCCTGGCAAAGAAAGCTGTAACTCTGATTTTACCATCTTGTCCACCCGAACAGCCAAACAGCAGCAGTGAGTTCCAAACGAGGGATGGTTACGGGTTTAAGAGGTGCTACTCTGGCCTTTCCAAGAAGAAAGGAAACATGTACATGACCTACTTTGTTCTGTAGCCTCAGGTATGTTACCGCGCCATATCCTCTTTCGCTGGCATCAGCAAAGTGGTGCAACTGGCATGGACTGGTGTTCCAAAGTCGTGTGGTTTCAAGCACCTACTCACTCTGAACTCTGAGATATCTTTTAGGTCAATCACCAATTTATCCATTGTTGCTTTAAGGCTTGTGGAATTTCTTCATCCCAGCCATAGTTTCCTTCTGCACAACTCTTGTAAAATGTGCTTGGCTGGAAGAAGGACTGGCGCAAGGTACCCTAAGGGATCGTACACTGAACTAATGACTGATAGAATCCCTCGTCTTGTTTGCATACGTTCTTTGCAGTTCATACGAAAGTTAAATTTGTCATTTTCCATACACCAATGTAGCCCCAGTGCCCTTTCCACCGGGAGTTGGTCTATGTCCAAATTGAGTTCACTCACACTTTTAGAGTGTTCTTCCTCAGGAATTGTTTGAAGGACTTTGCGGCTGTTACTGATCCATTGTGTAAGATGAAAGCCTCCTTTCTGGCAAAGGTCAGCCAGGTCATGGACAAGGTGTACCGCTTTCTGCACAGATGGTGAGCTTTTCAGACAGTCGTCCACGTAGAAATTTCTATGTACCGTGTCAACCACTTTGTCCGAAAACCTGTTTCGATTGTCGTCTGCAGTCTTTCTTAAAGCGTAACATGCACAACTAGGCGACGACACTGCCCCAAAGAGATGTACAGTCATTCTGTACTCTTCAACTTGCTTACACAGATCTCCATTAGGCCACCACAGAAACCTTAGAAAGTCTTTGTCCTCCTCAGCCACTTTGACTTGATAGAACATAGACTTCACATCAGACATAAAAGCAACTGGTTCTTGTCTGAATCGTAGAAACACTCCTATTAATGAACTTGTGAGGTTCGGACCCTGCAGAAGCTGTTCATTCAAAGAAGTTCCTTTAAACTTAGCTCCACAGTCGAAGACAACTCGCAACTTGCCTTTGCGTGGGTGATACACTCCATGATGAGGAATATAGAACAGGTTATCTTCTCCAGAACGCAATTCATCCTGTGGTACTATTTCTGCATAGCCACTGCTGATGACATTCTCAAGAAAGCTTGCGTATTCTTGGTGGAACTTCACATTTCTTTCCATTTTTCTTCTTAGTCCAATGAGGCGCTGTTGAGCAATACAAACGATTGTTTGGCAGTGTTACCTCTTGGGCTTTAAATGGCAGCTTTAAACTGTAATGTCCGTCCTTTAATTTTACAGATTGATCCATTATTTCAATGAATCTTGCCTCCTGCCTTGACATTTCTTCTTTGTCGTCAGCGACTTTTTCATTTGAAGTCACTTTGGTACTGCTTCTCCAATAGCAGCTGAAGTGATTCCACAGATAATCTGTTTACAGCAACACTATGACAGCCATCGTCATTTATGTTGTCTTTGCAATTCCTTTCCTAATCCATTGACCACCCACCCCAATAGGGTTTTAACAGCAAAAGGACCCTCACCTTGGCTATTCACAATTTCCCATGGTTCCAGCAACATTGAAGCATTAGTACCTATTAATAACTCCACGTTAGCATCAATTTCAGGGATTTCAATGTGCTCAAGGTAAGGCCACTGTGTAAGGACCTCTTGTTTTACAATATTTGCTGTATTTACTGGCATCGTTTTCTGTGTGTAAACATTTGGAAGCCCTGTAGTACCTTGTTCCATTAAGGCTAGCTATTTCGAGTCCATTCACAATGTATGTTGACACTGATGTCTTTGGGCTCATTGTTAGCAAACATATTTTTGACTTTGTCCTAGTGAGATTAAGCCTACGCATAAGAGCTTCAGAACAGAAGGTGGATGTTGAGCCATTGTCCAAGAAAGGCATATGTCTGAATCACCTTGTTGCCTTTTTGTGCTTTTACCTGAACTGGCAAGATGAGAGCATTCCATTGCTACCGGCCCCGGTCTGGCTCCCAAATGTCTGAGCTGACATAAGCGTATGGTTTACAGCTGGTTTAGGTTCATTGGGGTAGATGCCGCTGCTGTTCACTGATTTGTCCACTTGTTTGACGTGAATGTGTAAAGCTGTTGGATGGCTCTGTTTGCATTTTTTACAGATTTTACGCTTATCGCAATTTTTGCTCAAATGCCCAGTGTTGAGACACCCAAAGCACACTCCTTTTTCCTTTAAGAAGTTTATCTTTTCACGATGTTTGTTCTTGGCAAATAGTTGACATTCATCCAGACTGTGATCTTGTAAACAGAATAAACAATTGATGCTGATGTTGCTGTCCTCTGCTTACCTTCTTGTGTGTCCTTGTGTTGTACTTTGCTAACAGCGCAGAACGTTTGTTGCAAAGTTGTCTCGCTTCAACTTAGACTTTGCTGTATACACATCCCTTTTAACCTGCTTTTCTCTTTCAGTAGTTTGAATGTCACCAAAAATAGGATCAGACAAGATTTTGAACTTGATATTCCACAAAGTGTACAACATCATTAAAGTTAGGTCTGCGGTTGTGTCTCTCCCGAATATCACATGCAGAACTTCTAAATTTTTCCCTCAATTTAAAAGGAAGTTTCGAAACAATAATTTTGAGGTTGGCAGACATGTCCAGCTCTTTCATGTCCTCTAAATCTGACATTGCATTACTGCATCCACGTAAAAATAATGCATAGTCCTGTAGTAACGAAACACTTTCAGCCCTCACCACAGGCCAGTTGAGAACCTTTTCCATATATGCTGTTGTGATCTTTGTTTCATTACCGAAGTGTTCCCGTAGGAGGGCTTTAGCTGTTTCAAAGCCTCTCTCCGCACTCATATGTAAACAGCTTTGTACAAGGTCGTGTGGGCGCCCTCTGGTGTACCTTTCCAAAAAATACATACAATCACCTTTAGATGCTGCTTTCTCCTCCACACAGTGCCTAAAAGCTTGCATGAACATTTTGAACTTCAATGGGTCACCTTCAAAAACAGGCATTTGTCTTGGTGGCAGTTGGCTTGCTTTGTGTTGTTGTATGAGCAGTTCGGAGATTTCATTTTGCCTTTGCAGAATCTGACGTGTAGAATTGTCATCAACTGCATGTGCAACATTTCTAGTGGATCTGGCTACTGCAATGGGTAAGCCCTTATTTCTCATCAATCTGGAAGATTTTTCAAACTTTGTATCAGGAATGTCAGGTCTTTCTTTTGATTTTTGCTTCTCAACATAAGATCCCATTTTATCCTGATCTGAAAATGCTTCCAGTACTGCCAACTCTGCATCTGAGGCTTCAATCTCAGCATCCATTTCCATTTGTTCCATTCTTTTGCGTATTGATTCCGCCTCCTTTTCCAATTCATGTTTCTTTTTTAGCGCTGATGCGCGTGCCAGGAGTGCAGCTTTTTTGGCTTCTGCTTGCGCATGTGCAACTTCAAATGCAGCTTTGCTTGATCGACTTGATCTTCACTGGTGCTGCTTTTAGCGCCTGCTCCAACATTTGATACACTGTCCGTTGGCTTTATATCATCCTCAAGGTGAACATCTTCAGTAGTACCATTTGTACTCTTAAAATGATTTTCCACACACTGGCAAAATTCGTTCACACTTAAAAGCTTTGCTTTGAACCAGGTTTCATGCTTTTCCTTTTCATCCACGGGTAGCAACTCAAGCAGATTGTTATGTGCAACCTTTGCGTCGTTAATCAGAGCTTGATATTTGCTGAAGCTACTTTTTATTTCAACTTCATACCCAGACTCGCATAATAAACCTTGAACAGTTTGTTTGATGTTGGCAGCTTTACTTAATTTTGATTTTCTTAGTGTCTCTAAGTCACTTATTTTAGAAAGCAGTGCTTTTGTTGTAAGTTTTATAGACCTTTTTTTCACAGAGGCTTCTTCCTCATTAACATTTTGAGAATCAGCTGACACCACCTGAGTTACCTCAATACCTTGATGATCTTCATCCATTTTAACTTTTTTTTTTTCAACAGACTACCCCCAAGAAAAACACATTTCATTTAAATATCATAAAACGAGAAATCAGAAATAAAGCATAAACACATACATTTTCTTATGGTAACCCTTTGACCCAAATGTCTCTTATTTCAAGTCCTCGTTTACTTTAAACCAAATGTCAATGTATTGTATTCTCTTGTCACTCTTGCTGTTTACACTTTGATAACTGCAGCTCTTAAAACTCGTACATCTTCTTATGTGTGTGCGTGTGTGTTAACTGCCCGCTACCGTCGTTTTACTCGTTTCAGGTCCAAAGAACTTTCCTCCTGGTGACGTGCATCGAAGTGTCCCAATCCTCACTGTCCAATGTGAGGGCGCTCATCAACCTCAGTCGTCTTTGGCGTCCGTCCTCACCGAGTCCGAACCGTTTCACTATCCACTGAAGCCCAAAGCGTTTTACTCCGACGCCTGCCGCTACCGATCACCGATCTCCGCTCGTCCGTCACCGATCTCCAGTCGTCCGTCACCGATCTCCGCTCGTCCGTCACCGCTTCCTGGCCGCCTCGCTGTCCAATGCGCCAGCGTTTCCATTCAGCCGATGACCGTCGAACACAAGGTGCACAGACAGCACAAGGACCGTGTCGTTTAAACTTGATCAGTCTTTTCCTCATACAGAGGGGGTTTTTGACTCTTTGTTGGCGCACATTTAAGTTGTTTTGCACGCGTGTTTCGGGCGTGCTGTTTCCTTGTGGCTTAAAATAATAAATATGGTACAAATAATAAACTTTCAAAAATGTGAAATTAAAGTCGGATATATCAATCCATTTATTAACATAACGAAAAATGAAACCTTTCTTCAAACATAAACTTAACTCATGTCAGTCTCTATGATTACACGCCGTGCCTCACGGTCAAAAACCATGCACCTCGCTGTGCGCCACACCTGCACTAATTAACCCCTGTCTTAAGTAGACTTGTGGCAGAACACAGCTCCAACCTATCACAATACAGAATGGCTCCAACACTTACGCTATGACGTAGTGTTATCTGACTGGAAGCTCAAAATACTGAAATGTTATCAGATCTAAACATTTACTAAATCATGCATTTTAAACCAATACAATAGACTATTGAATAATGGATGCAAATTCTTATTTCCCTGAACAATCATATTTTAATGGAATTTGTTTTTATTGGGCTCCTAAGCAAATGCATGTGATGTACTGTTTCTGTGCAGGTATTCTTACCTGGACGCTGTCGCTTGCTCAGTGGAGATATTAGCAGAAACTGAGACCTGAACGTCGACTCATTCCAGGAGCGTCGGACGTCGACTCATTCCAGGAGCGTCGGACAACTTAATCTTTATTTCTTTATTTCAGGACCCATGGTCCATATAAACATACAACATAAATGAACAAACAAACACCAAACACAATTTAAAAGACATACAAGCTTTCTTTCCAATGCTTCCAAAAACAAGAAAAATACCTTGTATCACTCAATGCAATGTCATTTAAGACCCCAATAATACTATTTTTTGAAACACTCAATCTACAAATAAAATTATACATACATTTCCTTAAAACAGCATTCAACGTAGGCACATTATTACCCACAAACATTTGGCTTGCACTTGACCACCTTGGAAGCTTAAGCAATTCCCAGTGCATCATTAAATGTCACCTGAAGCTTTCTCATCTTTGCTTTAGAGTATTTACACCACAGGTGGGCTGTATATAAAGAAGTACAGTATGCCCTAAATACAAATAGAGTTATTTTAACCTCATCTGTACACATACAAAATTTACGAGCAAGCATATTAGCCTGCATACAGTTTACAGCACTGGCGCTGCACATCTTCATCATCATTAAAATCATGTTTAATGATGTGATCTAGGTATTTTACTTTATTTACTACATTTAAAACTTGGTCATCTAAATAAAAAGAAGGAAAATTTAGTTTATGGTCTTCTTTTGCTTTAACAATCATGATAACACTCTTTTTAATATTGAATTTTATGTCATGCTTCATACCATAGCTTGAACATATTCGAAGCAACTGTTGTAAGCCTGCACTGTACGGAGACATAATATAACATCGTCAGCATACATCAAATGATTAATGATACTATCACCTATCAGGCATCCAGTCTTGCACTCATTTAATTCCACCGAAAGACCATCCACATATAGGTTAAAAAGAAGGGGTGACAATAACCCCCCCTGCCGAACCCCATTCGTCGTATAAAACGGCTCCGATACGTCATCACCCCATTGCACTTTTTGAGTTTGATGTATATAGGCCAACCAAAAATGTAAGATTCTTATCATATATGGGGAAACCCCTCTTTCTTACAATTTTGTAAATAACTTAGTATGATTAATTTGATCAAACGCCTTAGAAGCATCTAAGAAACACATGGAAACTGTGGAATTATGAGCATTGAACTTCCTAGCTACTTCTTTTAACGAATATATGCATAGATCAGTGCCATGCTTACTTTTAAAGCCGAATTGATTATCCGTAGTTGTTAAGTATTCTTTGATCCTATCCATGAGGATTTGTTCAAATATTTTAGAAAGGACACTTGCCAAAGCAATTGGCCTATAGTTTTCTGTTAAACGATTACTGTAATAATAAGGATTAATAATAAACGATGAATATTAATCGTTTATTTTGTTACATTCAGATTTTATTGTTTTTTGGTCTTCAGTGTGGCCATGCTAATAAATGCTCTTCAATATTGCTTTGTGTTATATGTGTACACCAATCTATTAGCACATCACATGCAGCTAATATAAGATATAGGGAAGATGAAGGAAAATACAGCTCTATATTCCCATACTCTTTACTCCGAATGCAACGTAACAGGGAGGAGAGGAAAGATGGAGAGCTTCTAAAGCTTAGTTCCACATAAATTCACGGGTAATTTGTTGTTTTGTTGTTAGTGAAAATCAATATTGACCTTGTATTTGAAAAAGGATGGTCAGTTCATTCGCATTCGGAGATCTACTATTTTTGACTGACAAAATGCCGGCGGCCGGAAACAACAACAGATACAGTGAGATGTTAGAATCCTTTCTTTTTAGTTAACTCTGTGCACACAAACAATGTTCTCAATGCTCAAATTAATTTTAGAAGGAGATGTGAGGCATTTTGTGTGTGCAGTTTTGGGAATTGTGTGTAGAGTTTTGAAAACGTGTGTAAGCAGTTACTGTAAAACTGTAAACAAGTTCAGGCAGGCAGACACTGTGCAAATCTCATGCACTCTTTTTGCAAAACACATTCTCACTAACTAAAACACATTTCACACTGTGATGCATTTACGTTTCAAACGCTAAACACAGGCAGGCAAAAGTTAAACACAACTACAACACAGTTGTCTTCGATAACACACAACGATTCAAAATTGATCACACTCATTTATAAGGACGTGATGAAACCAACTGTATGAAATGTGAGCCAGTTCAGGTGCACAGGTGACCTGACTGTTGATATGAACAATATATATGAAGACAATGTGAGAGGGAGAGGAGGATGACGAAGAGAAAGATCAGGGTGTGACAGTGTTGTTGGGCTGGATGTGTCAGTCTACAGGGTTTTTCCCTTCGTCTGGAAACATTTCCTGAGTCCTGAGGCCAGAGCCGGCAGGAGGACACGATGATGAAGCAGAATCAGTCTCTCACTGACCTCGATGTTGCAGTTGCACAACTTACCGTGTTTGAGTGTACAGTCACATGCTTTTCATTTACAGTTTTATTTGACCCTTTGGCTTTTGTAGCTGGACTGCAGTATTTTCAGTATTTCACGTTTTCGAGAGCTGAATACAGACATTTAACAGATCCAATATTCAACTTTGATTTTGCAGTTACACAACTCTTTTGTGTACCGTAACATGCTTTTCATTTAGTTTTTTTTTACGTTTTTGGCTTTTGCAGTTGGGCTACTGTATTTTCACAGTATGCAAGTGCTGAATATACAGACATTCAGTAATTTTCAGTATAATGCTACACTTGCAGTGCATACATACAATGTATTTTCATGATTTGTTATCACAACTTAACTTTGATAACTAATGTGTGAAGATAACACTATTTTGAGTTTCTGTTAATTAAACCATTCTTCTTCATTGTATTAACTCAAATGTTTAATTTCAACAAACTCTTTTAAGGCAACAAGGTAACTTGCTTTTTTAAGCTAAACCAACTTTTGTTTTACAGTGTATAAATAGCTCTCATGTTTCCATTATCTCTCGTCTAGATTTGTCAATGTAACCTGCTGTTGGGGGGTTTCTTGTTCCATGATGTTTGATCAAGTTTATGTTAAGTTCATGTTTATTTTGTATTTAGTTTAGTGAAGGGAAACTGGATGAGGCTTTCATCAACTTGTGGTGAAAAAAGGTTCATTACTTGAAGCTTTTAACACAATCGCATTAGTGACATCTGGTGGTCACACTTGTTTTCTCCACCTTATCTAACAAATCACAGCAGAGCAGAGAAGGCATGTGACCAAACCAAGCTTCGGAAGTCTTTGACATACAAATGTGGGATTAATACAGTTCTATCAAATCTCATCTAAATTAATTTGTGCCAATGAGACCACAACTCGTGTCATGTGATGCCTGCTCAACGGATTCACATATTGATCTATAATATAAAATATACAAGTATGTGATCATAATTTTAGTAATTAAAAAAAAAAAAAACTTTGGGTGTTCTGTTTTTATAAAATAAATAAGTCATGTTTTTGTAACAACAATCAGTCTCAAATGAGTCTCGGGGAATATTAGTTCAAATGGACTGGATATTCATGAGTCTATGAATATGATTTGCTTGTTATCTAAAGATATTAACCTTCCCAATAAAGGGAATATTTAATCATGTACACGTAACCTTATCAATTTAGTTTCAGTTATCTGCCATTTCTGTTTAGATCTTGCGCCTCATTGACTTTTGAGTTTGTGAGACAGATTCAATTCAAATGCAATTATTGGATTTTAATAAAACAGACTAAAGAATACAAAACTACAATTTCACAATGTCACGATGACTCGCTTTCTGTAGTCCTCAGTTGTAAGTCGCTTTGGATAAAAGCGTCTGCTAAATGACTAAATGTAAAAAGCGCTATATAAATAAAGGTGACTTGACTTGACTATCAAAATGTTTTAAAACTTGCGCCTTGGAACCCATTTCACAGTGTGCATTCTCAAGCCATCAAACACTGTTGTAGTGCAAGTGAACGGCCAGAACACATGAAAAGATTTCTGTTTTCAGTAAAACGGTGTCGTATAAGCGGCCCTACGTTAATAACTAATGATCTTTATAATGGAAGTGAATCAATCAAAAACTAACTTTATTATTTCAACTTTTTATTTATTGTCAACAGAGTTGAAGCAAGATGTATGCCCAGTGCTTACATTTATTAACAATTCAGATCAAAACAAAAGTGCAGGAGAATAACTAACTTAATGTAGACAAGAACGGACAAATTACAAGGGCCATAAAAACACAGAGAAACCAAACAGCTAAACCTGCCAGCTATCAGGCACTCAGCGTGAGACTCGTGCAATGACACTGTTCTCATGCCTTCAGGCCACACACACATTTCATTACGCAATGAACAATCACAAAACAAAGAGGACACTGTCACCGACAGACAAGACAGAGCAGCAGAGCACTTTTGACATAAAACAGTCACAGCTTTAATTTTACGAAATTATTATGAAATTCAAACTGTAAATACATGTGACGTATCATGTTGCTGTAGAGCCTCAGGTCAAGAGGCACGTGAACGGATCATCTCTTCCTTTCTACCACTAGAGTAGTGGGTAAAAATGGATCAATCAGTGTTTCAACTGCGGAAAGATGTCAATAATACAGCTTGAGAATTATGTCATGTAACGTAAAATTTAGCCTTCCTCAGGAAAGCCATTCAATGACCATATCATGTTAATTAGCTAGACAAATTAACTAATAGAGTAGTATTTTGCTAAATATATGCACTATTTTACATATGATATTTTTACTTCTATTAAGTCAAGTCACCTTTATTTATATAGCACTTTTTATAATACAGATTGTTTGTAAAAGCAGCTTTACAGAGATAACAGGAAAATAATGCAACAAAGTTTGTTTCTAGAGGAAAATATAGATTTTTTTTGTAAAAAAAAATAAATTTAGTTTATTTCTATAAAAATAGCCGCTCTGGAGAAAACCGTGATGTCGTCCATATCAGTTCAGTTCTCATATAATGGTGTCAATGCAGGATCAATAATATTGTTGAATATTAAATGAAATGTCCCCAACTAAGCAAGCCAACAGCCAATGGCGAAAAAGTGGCAAGGAACAAAAAAACCATCAGCGACAGAATGGAGAAAAAAACATTTGGAGAAACCAGGCTCAGTCGGAGGGTGAGTTCTCCTCTGGCCAACGAACAAACAGTGTATGATTATGATTCAGGCAGCCTCATAAAGAATGGTGTATATACTGTATATATATTAGAGTTTTCAAAAAGTACCGACTCCGGTACCAGGTCGGTACTGGAATTTTCAAACACCTCTGATTGGCCATTGTGTTCACGCGCTAATCGGATCTGTCTGTGATTGGCTACAACGATCAATGCACAGGAGCGTTTGAGAGCGCACGGAAGTGTTTGAAAGCGGGAGTGGGAGCGTTTGTCTATCAGCGGACCTGCTTTCAAACGCTCCCGTGTGTATCTGTGTAAGCGCTCGCTGAAGAGTGTCATTGATGTTTAAAACGTGCTTTTGAAGCGCTGATCATTGTAGCCAATCACAGACATATCCGATGAGCATGTGGACACAATGGCCAATCAGAGGTGTTTAAGATTCCGTTCAACAGCGCTCAAAGCGTCACATTTTTTTAATTTCAGTACCGACTGATACGGAAGGTGGTACTTTTATAAAAACCGTATATATATATTTCGTCACTGTTGGGCGGAAACCTTGTATCTCCATATTATATTGTGTGAGCACTGTAGTATACATTCATGTGTACCCCAGACTGCAACATAGTGTCTGCCCAGATCCGGGCCACATCCGGCACATATGGATTCCATGGGAATGTCTTGGACATGAAATGTTGCTGTCTTGGACTGTGTATAGTGATGAATATAGCCTATATTCACTGTTTAAACTGCAACAAAAATGAATGGTCCCATTTGTTCTTTCTTGTTTTATTTTAACAAATACTTCAAGTGAAATGATCACATAGAAATTAAATATTATTTCATACAAACAAACTACAAAAAGTCATTGCATGCATGTAAGTTTAAATATTCAGACAGACCCACCCTTTTTACCAGTTTATATCAAAACATAAGACCGGTTCTAACGGGGGTGCACACCTGGTTTGCTCTCAAGTTAATGCTCAGTCATACTCACGTTAATTTGGGTAAATACATTTTTGATTTTGATCCAAAATCTAGTGATGCATGACTGATCAACGCATCAAGTCTGAACTGGAATTCGGAAGGTCTTACTGTATGTGCTCAAAAAATAAAATCCTATAATTATGAACTTTTTTTTACCAAACTGGTGCTGGTTGTTGTAACTGACTAGGTTAGACAACCTGCCCACAAAGAACATTCTTCTTTTAACAGTCTTTCAATGTTTAAAAACAGATTTTAACTGCTAAAGTCGTTTTATTTTTCATTTTTATGAGTGTACATCCTTTTTCTGAGTCAAACGTCAAAAGTTCTAACAAATAATTAGTGTATGATTTGTATATAACATCATTTTTTAGATGAGCTGAGAAAGTTCAATAAGACAAAACAAATTCTAATTTATTTGCATGCATATTCAATCATTTTAAGCTTTTAGCATAATTTCTATTGGATATGTAGAATGTTACGGAGTACATAACATTGTATCATGTTTATGGGCAATCTGTATACCCATTTTAACTCAAGCAATGACAAAGCAAAATCAAATATGCACTCCTGTTTGAACTTGCAGAAAGGGCGAACTATATATATATATATATGCACAAATTAAATTAGAGCAATAGACTGTATACACTGAATATGTTTTTTTTTATTGTGAAACTATAACTCTCCTAAACGTATTCATATAAAAAAAAAAAAATATTTGCATGTGATAATGACTTTACTTGCATTTATACACACTGTTCAGGTAAAGCAGGAAAGATCATCAACAAAAATGGGACAAAATATTTTCTGCACTAAAAAAAAACATGACTTGAATGACTTTGGACATGGTAGCTGGTTTGTTACGGCCCCAAGGTGGTCTTCCAGCTTTAAACAGTCCGATTCAAATCTACCAGGTTATTTTTAAAACGTTGCTTGAAAATGCATTGACCGAGCACATGCACAGAAACTTAGATCAAGCTCAGGGCCAGTGAACTGACATTTTTCACTGTTTAGACTATTTGGTCACAGAAACCAAAAACTTAATTTGCCACATACACCAGTTGCTTGTTATGACCTGTAAGAGATGCAAATGAAACGAGTGTTGTGTAACCAAAATAATTACTTGTCACTTGTAACCGCACATCAGGTGCCGCCGGCCCCCTCTGGAGCTCTATATAAGCAGAACCCCAATCGAACACATCTCAGTCCAACACAACTCTTCTTCCTGACCTGTACCAGACGAGCTACTCTTCAGTTCTTCAGACTAAAGTCATTCATGTGAGTATATTTCAGTGAGCATTTAAGATGCAATTCATGTAGCCAATGGCTTGGAATTTGCAGGAGGTTAATACAGGACTAGTAATAAATGGTGAAACTTTTTTGTGCAGATGAAATAAAAACAAATCCACATTTACGTGAATCACGGAATACGAATAAAAAGGTCTTTGAGTAAAAAATACCATTTTAAAATTCATGCATTAGAGACATAAAAAATATGATTTAGATATCTAGGGTTAATTAATCTTGTAATTTCTTTTCAGATCTAATTTCTTCAAAGATGTCCACACTTGTGTCTACGATTGGTGGTGGAGGAGGTGCTCCGTTTTCATTGACTGGTGAAAGCAATGGTGCCAGTTTAGAGAAGATCTGGGTGTGGGTGGAAGATTGGCAGGTGAGGGGTGTCAGGGTCTGGCTTACAGATGGGAGAAATGAAACCTTTGGAAAGCCATCTGGACAGTATCAAGAGTATATATTCAAGGCCGGTGAGTGCTTCACATCACTGTCCCTGTGGGGGAATGGAGAAGGAACACGTCTTGGAGCCATCAAATTCAAGACCAGTACGGGGGGAGAGTTTTTTGCAAAGATGACAAAATGGAGTTTAAAAACCGAATATCCCATGGATGTCGGGTCTGGGTATTGTTTGGGAGTTGTAGGAAGAGGTGGTTCTGACATTGACTGCATGGGATTCATGTTTATCAATACAGTTGAATCAACAGTTCTCACCAATGTCCACTATCCCACTCTCCACCAACTGATACCACAGGTGGCCGTGGAAGACATCAAATCCGTCGATTTCAGGAACGACTCCTCTGCCGTACAACATCAAAAAGTCGAATCCTCAAAGAAGGTGACCAAAAAATCCACATGGACTACGAGCAAGAGTTTTACTGCCACATTTACTATGGAAGTGAAGGCTGGGATTCCAGATGTTGTAGAGGTTTCTACAGGATTCAGTTTCAGCGTTGAATCTGAAAGCACGTATAGTCAGGAGAACACAGAAGAGAGAACCGAAACTCTGACTACTGATGTAGAAGTCCCAGCAGGGAAGAAGCTGCATGTTGACGTCACCATTGGCAGAGCCACTTTTGACATGCCTTACACTGGCACAGTGGTGATGACCTGCAGGAACGGCAGTGTGTTACAGTATGAAACCAAGGGCACATACAAAGGCGTCACTTACACTGATATCAAAGTGAAGACTAAAGAATTTCCTCTGTAATGTCAAGACAGATTGTTCTTGTCTGGTCTTTATCTGATTTTACCAGCAATGTATCAATTGATCTACATTTAATCGTTTTGTTTGAGCCTTTCTTCATCTGTTTCATTTCAAAGTGTTCTTTGCCCCTTTATTTTTAACAGGGGGAAATATATACTCAGCATTGTCTTTTCAAATGATTTCTGAATCTTTTACAAAATATTGACATTATTTCACACTTTGAATAATCTAGTAATAGAGATTATTGTGATGATTACACAATGTATTTTATCATATTAACTTCAAATGTTTAATCTGACATTTAATAAAAGCATTTCATGAGCCCTGTTTATCTGTATTCATTTTTGTCAAAAAACGACAACATTAGTTTCATTTTAAGGTCTTCAGAGACAAACTTTTAGCTAAACAGTTTGTTGAAAGTACCTATTTTTGTCATTCGTCTACAGAAGTTATAATTAAGAATTAGCAGAGCTTTAGCTCTAGCCACTGTTGCTATTTTATTGAAAATATTTTCATTTGATGTCACCACTATCATAATTAGTCTTTGTTTTAGTTGGGCCCTTGACCCAGTGGGGTGTGAACATTGGGGTGGGGTGTGAACATTGTTCATTCAAATTAAAAGTAGTTTTTTTTGGTCTTTAATTGTTAATTAAATAAATAGTGGTAAATAAAATAATAATAAGATAATTTGCAGATTATTCATATACAATGTTAAAAATGAAGGCTTTCCGTATTACTGAATGGTTATACTTAATTTATTCCAAGAAATAAAAATAAAATAAAAAGAGGCATCAGTGTCAGTATTGGTATCAGCAGGGCCGTCACCAGAGAGAAGAAATGTACTGTAAAAAAATATCTGTTGACACAACTTGACTTAGTCAAGTCATCTTGTTGCATTGACTTGTTGCATTAAGTTAAGTTTAGCTAACATTAGGTGTTAAGTTCACTCAACTTATATGTAGTTGTTGAAATAACTTGCAGTAATTGAGCCAACGTACTGTATCACTTAATGAGCATTTAGTTTTTTTAGTTAATTGGTTGAACTTAATTTATGTTTTCACAAACATGAACCAAATCTAATTGACATAAAATAGTAATTTTTCCTCAACATTATAATTTAACTATTTTAGTTTACCGGACCTTGCTTTGACAAGAAGTTCTGGATATCTATCTGGAACCAGATTGTTTTATGAAATCAACACAACTGCAAAATTGAAACTCAGCATTTTTCAAATTCCAAAAACACAGACACAAATAATTATCTTGCAAATATATAAAAACCCTACACAAGAAAAACCCTCACATATACACAGTTCACAAGTAAAAAATAACCATCTCATTATTATTAGATATTTTCATTGCAGGAACAATGTAATAATTCACAATAATCTCTGTTAGAAAACTTCACATTAAACTGAGTCTTCAATTCACAATCATAGAAACATGACAAGGAAAGAGAAAGCAGGGCAAGGTAACAAGAAAACAGTGTTTGAAAAAATTTAAGAATACCAATGTTACACTTAAAACAATGAGATCTAAAACAACAATGCTCTTACACTTTAAAACAGTATAACAATTAAACCGTAGCAATAAGGAAACAATATTTAGTTTGTTTTCTGTCTTATCGGAGTAAATTACTCTTCAAAGAGTGAACTCTTGCGGTGCAAGAGCCTTATCCAAAAAACTGTATCTTCAAAAGTGAATTTTAATTTCTTTGGGCAGTCAAGGTTTAATCTGTACACCAGGCCCATCGGGTTCAGAAAAGCATTAGGTATTACTCAAGAGACGCATTACCACTCATTCCGCAATCACAAGGGCAACATCATTGTAGAACGCTGGGAGAGGTTCCATCACAATTTCCACAACCGCTAGAATCACCACACGCTTGATCACATCCTCTTCACGGTCACTGGGCTTTGTAGAATGTAAACAAAACAAGGAAAAATTACTTAAAAGCAACTACGCAAAAATAGTCCCCAGACCCCTGCAAATTAAGAGATCTAATGTTCAATGCTCCCTTGTTTTGCCTTGCATGTTTCAGCTTACCTTGCATATCTTTAAGAGTTTTGAAGGAGTCTCGCGCATGTACCACAGCAGGCCCAGCAATGCTGCTGTCCTCATCCAATGGTTTTCTGTAAAATATAGGACAGTTAAAGTACCAGCTTTATTCGTTCAATCCTATTTTCATTTGTATTTTCATTTATCCTTTCTCCCCTTCCTCTGTCAGAGTTTAACTTCTACCTGGTTCAACACACCTGCCTGGAAGCCTGTAGTGATCCTGGACACCTTGATTAGCTGGTGTTGGTGTGTTTAATTGGGGTTGAAGCTAAACTCTGCAGGATCTTGGCTCCCCAGGAGCAGGACTGTCTCCCCTGCCTTAAATTCAATGGGGTTGTAACAACACTTAAAGGATTTAAAAGGATAGGTTACCAAAGATGATAATTTTCATTTACTCACCAACAGGCCACTCAAAACACATGCACAAATATTAATATCTTAATTCGATACAATTAAAATGAATTTTGCTAATACAATCAAACATTATTGTGAACAAAGACTGACATTTTTATGTTTCATCATACAAAGAGATTAAATTATATCAGAAGACGTGGAATATGTTATACAAATCATAGGTTACTTTTTAGACACTTACTCTGAAGTCACTGTATGAAAAGATGTCACTATCAATATAGCTTAATGATCCATAGAAGAACAAAGGTCATAGAGGTTTGGACAAACATTCAAGTACTGAATGAGATTTGGGAGATGACCATCTAGGCCTTCAAACAAGGATCTGCTCAGGTCCTTTGACACAAGCCTGGTGAATTATTTGCTGATCTATAAAAACATAAATACATTTACATTTACATTTAGTCACTTAGCAGACGCTTTTATCCAAAGCGACTTACAACTGAGGACTACAGCAAGCGAGTCATCGTGAAGAGGCAAAAAATAACGCAAGAAGTGCTCAAAATACAAAGTTATGGCATTGCTCAGAGTAGCATAAGCCAAACAAGGGAGGATATGTTTTTTATTTTTTTATTTTTATGTCAAGTGCTCACGGAAGAGATGAGTTTTCAGTTGTCTTTTGAATGTGGTCAGGGATCCTGTATCCCGGATGAGTGTAGGGAGATCATTCCACCAGCAAGGAACCGTGAATGAGAATGTTCTGGATAGTGATTTTGTGGCTCTCTGTGATGGTACCACGAGCCGTCGCTCATTGACCGAACGCAGGCTTCTGGTACGGATGTAGACTCGTAGCAGCGAGTGAAAGTAGGAGGGAGCTGAGCCTCTGGTAGATCTGTAAGCAAGCGTCAATGCCTTGAACTTGATGCGAGCAGCGAGTGGTAGCCAGTGCAGAGAGATGAACAGAGGAGTGACGTGGGCCCTTTTGGGCTCGTTGAAGACAAGACGGGCTGCAGCATTCTGGATCATTTGTAGAGGTTTAGTTGCACATGATGGAAGACCGGCCAGAAGAGCATTGCAGTAATCAAGCCTAGATATAACCAAGGCCTGGGCGAGAAGTTGTGTTGCATGCTCAGTTAGGAAAGGCCTGATCTTCCTGATGTTGTGCAGTGCAATCCTGCATGATCGAGCTGTCTTTGTGATGTGGTCTGTGAAGGTCAGATGCTCATCAAATGTTACTCCAAGGTTTCTGACCGACCTTGATGGGGTGATTAAAGTTGAATCTAGCTGGATAGTGAAGTCGTGCTGTAGGGACGGATTGGCAGGGAGGACGAGAAGCTTAGTCTTTGCCAGGTTGAGCTGCAGGTGATGTTCCTTCATCCATGCCGAGATGTCCGCCAGGCAGCTTGAGATACGTGCAGCTACTGTGGGATGATCAGGTTGAAATGAGAGGTAGAGCTGGGTGTCATCAGCATAGCAGTGGTAAGAGAAGCCATGTGCCTGTATGATGGGTCCCAGTGATGTGGTGTAAATGGAGAAGAGGAGCGGTCCAATAACTGAACTCTGAGGAAACCCTGTAGTCAGTTGATGTGCTTTGGATACCTCGCCGCTCCATGCGACCCTGAAGGACCTTCCTGTGAGATAGGACTCAAACCAGTGGAGAGGAGTTCCTGTGATGCCCAGTGATGAGAGGGTGGACAGGAGGATCTGATGATTCACAGTGTCGAAGGCAGCAGACAGATCCAGGAGAATGAGAACTGATGATTTGGAGGCAGCTTTTGCGATCCGTAGGGCTTCTGTGACTGACAGCAATGCAGTCTCGGTTGAATGCCCTTTCTTGAAGCCAGATTGGTTTACATCTAGTTGGTTGGTCAGAGAGAGGAAAGATGATACTTGGTTGAAGGCAACTCCTTCAAGTGTTTTCGCAATGAATGGTAGGAGAGAGACAGGTCTGTAATTCTCTAAGAGTGATGTGTTTAATGTCGGTTTCTTAAGCAGTGGAGTAACCCGAGCCTGCTTGAATGATGTAGGGAAAGTGCCAGTGTGGAGGGATGAGTTGATGATGTGTGTGAGTGCTGGTAGAAGTGTGGGAGAGATGGATTGTAGAAGGTGTGAGGGGATGGGATCTAGAGGGCAGGTGGTAGGGTGACTGGAGAGGGGAAGTTTAGATACTTCTTCCTCGGTTAGTAGAGAGAAGGAGGAGAGAATGTGTTTTGGAGTGGGAGGGGTTGGACTGGGTTCCTGTGTGTGTGGAGCTGAGAACTGCCTGCTGATAGTTGTTGTTTTGTTGGTGAAGAAGTTAGCAAAATCATCAGCAGTTAAAGAGGAGGTGGGTGGTGGTGGAGGTGGACAGAGGAGAGAGTTGAATGTCTTGAAAAGAGTTCGTGTGTTAGCTGTGCTGTTGATCTTGTTGTGGAAATAAGACGATTTTGCAGCATGAACATCAGCAGAAAAGGAAGAGAGCAGAGATTGATACATACTAAGGTCAGTTGTGTCTTTTGATTTGCGCCATTTCCTCTCTGTTGCCCTGAGTTAGGTCAGGTGTTCACAAAGAACCTCAGATAACCAGGGGTTAGAGGGAGTAGTGTGTGCTGGCCTGGAGGAGATAGGGCAGATATTGTCTAAAGAAGAAGTTAAAGTGGAGCATAAAGTATCTGATGCGGTATTGACATCCAGAGATGAGAATTGTGAGGGTGAGGGAAGAGAAGATGACACAGCAGAGGAAAGATGGGAGGGAGAGAGTGAGCGCAGGTTTCGTCTGAAAGTAACTGGTAGGGGGGTTGGTGGAGCATGGGTAGTGAGTTGAAGATTGAAAGTAATGAGGAAATGATCAGAAACGTGGAGAGGTTTCACCAAAATGTTGTCTGTGATGCAGTTGCGTGTGTAAACCAGGTCCAGTTGGTTACCTGATTTGTGAGTACCTATGGTGATGAGCCGTTTGAGATCGAAAAAGGCTAGGAGAGAGATCCTCAGGGAAGGAAGACAGCAGCACATCCAGCTCCTCTACAAAGCTTCCCAGTTGACCTGGGGGGCGATATATGACTACAATATGGATCTTAATGGGAGTTGTAAGTGTAATAGCATGATATTCAAACGAGTAGTTATTGCATAGAGAGGAGAGGGTTGAGTATTTCCAATTGTTAGAAATGAGAAGACCTGTGCCCCAACCCCTCCCAAACTGGCGAGGAGTGTGAGAGAAAGAGAAGTTGTTTGAGAGAGCAGCAGGGGTTGCTGAGTCTTCTGGACGAATCCAGGTCTCAGTCAAGCCTAAAATATTAAGAGTAGAATGAGATGCAAATGCTGGAATTAAGTCAGCTTTGTTGACTGCTGACTGACAATTCCATAGACCCACAGAGAGAGAGGTGTGTGAGAGGATGAGAGAATGTGACGCAGATTTGCAGTGTTGCGCTGCCTTCTGTGCGTGATGAGAGAGCGTTGTCGAGAGACAACAGGAATGTATTGAAAGCACATATTTAGTAGGGAAATGCTATACCAGTGTGAAGGGAAGAGGGTGAAGAGGATACTTAAGTGCCTTGTAGGTGTCCTTGCTCGGTGGAGTCGCGCAGGTAGAGTCGATGGTCTTTACCCGAGTCGGTCTTCACACGAGGAGAGCTGAACGCTTCCGCTGACGCTTCCGCGACAGCACGCACACTACAGAAATATAGTGCTTTCTAACACCTGAGTGAGGACAGCTGCCTCTCCAAGCAATTAACACAGCCAAAGCAAATTATCCGAAAATGGGAGAAATCGAAACTGCCTGTTTGGACAGCGCTACACTTAAGTGCTATAAAATTTAAACTGCAATACTTCTCAGACGCGGCTGTTATTTAAAGTAGGAACGCGTCTAATTAAAATACAGATTTGTTTAAAGGTAAAAATTTATAAATAACCAAAGAAACGAAAATAACCCTACTTGATGGAAAACAATTCACTGAATCAACAAGAGAACTGAATATTAAGAAAAAACCACTTGCGCGCTCTTGTCCTTTTCGCAGACTGAAGCTTGTCCTGTCTTGTTCAGATTCTCCTCGACTTTATATCTGTATTCACAGTTGCTGCCTCTCCAAGCAATTAACACAGCCAAAGCAAATAATCCGAAAATGGGAGAAATCAAAACTGCCTGCTATGAGTGTACTTCCTGTCTTTAATCAGCCTGGGAAATGGGAGAGAGAAGCATGAATCCGTTATTCACACTCCTGGATGGAAACATTAGATCAGGTGTGCCCAATCCTGCTCCTGGCGATCGACTGTCCTGCACAGTTCATCTCCAACCCTAATCAAACACACTTGAGGCAACCAATTAAGGTCTCCAGAGCACGTCAGGATCACTTGAAAATTAAAGGCAGGTGTGTTTGATTAGGGTTGGAGATGAACTGTGCAGGACAGTCAATCGCCAGGAGCAGGATTGGGCACCCCTGCATTAGATGTTCTGAATGAGCGAAGACTACTTGAGTGCTACATACTAGTGCTTCATACTAGTGCGACCAGGAAGTAAATAAGAGACGCCTAGGGAACATGTCAGCCACCGAGAGTCTTAGGGGACTGTGCAGGCAGCCCAGAGGCAGGGAACTCGCAACTGGGGAATGAAATACCTGCGCCTCCATGCTGAGGGGAGTGCATAACAAAACAACGGCTGTCAATATGGCACAATAATTGCAACTTCCAGCAGGAGAGCCAACACCACTCTTCCCTTATGGCCAGTCACTTTTAGGGGGACAGTATGTCAACCACCATAGCCACCAGGGAGGCTGACCTTAGGCTGAGACCTAATCTAGCCAACGACCTGTCTGTTTCCTAAACAGAGCCTCTTACTATTACTGCCTCATAAAAGGTAGCCAGATGAAAGGGACTGCAAAAAGGCAGTAACCAACTCACACCGGATAAAGAGATGGGTATCCTGAAGAACAGGACTCAGCATAGCGCTTTCCAACCCTTACAATCAAGGGGAGTTACTCTGCTCAACCCTGGACCTACAGAGTGCTATCTTTTTCAAAGCACTGTGGAGGCTGTGTACTCTAAAGAGAGTACCTAACAGCCTAATAATATGATCTACCGTGGATGTCTCATTTAAGTCCTTCGACCTTCTGACCAGACTTAGGGAGCGAAATACTCTACAGAAAGACCCTCCTCAAATGAGGGGAGTACTACCAAGCTCAACTGAGCAGATCATCAACCAAGCCTAAACAATAACAGAGAAGCTCCATATGAGCCTGCAACATGATGAAACTCTAGGGAGCTAGGACACTGATTTAGGTGAAAGTGCTAAAAAACTCCCTCTAAGAGACGCATTCCTAAAGTACTTGGCCTAGGCCGGATATCGGGGCGGCCCAAAAACATTTTGAGGGCCGGCACACACCTCTTCATGACCTTCCTGGAGCTCAGTGGAGCAGTGTCTTCAACATACTGTCTCTCTTAGCAAGAGGAGGCCAACTCACTTAATACACTTCTTTTTTTTCTCCATTCTGTCACCTGATGGAGTCTTGGTTCCTTGCCACTGTCGGCTTTTTCGCCTTTGCCGCCATTGGCTTTTGGCTTGCTTAATTGGGGACATTTAATTTAATATTCAACAATATTATTGATCTGCCTGCATTGACACCATTATATGAGAATTGGACTGAGCTGGGCTGCGTTTCCCAAAAGCATCGTAAGCCTAAGTTGATCGTAAAAACGATCGTACGACTGATCTTAATATTATGGTCTGTTTCCCAAAAGCATCGTAGCTTAAGTAGCACTTGAAAATCATCGTAGAACTACGAGTGCTCTGGAGTAATCGTACATCCCCAAGTGCATCGTAAGAAGACAGATTTATGAGGTCACCTGCAGGACAACCGGCAGATTACACTTTTATCTAGATTTAACACACTGCAACGTAAGTAATATAATGTTTTGATTGTACTTTATTGTACACTTTATTTTACTCGTTTTTTGTTTACATTAATTTATAAATTAAATAATTAAAAAGGGAAGAAAAAGATATAAATACACACCTAAATTAAATGAATTAACAAAAAAAAATATATAAGATGTAGAAAATATGCTTCAAGGGCAATGTAGGGATGAATTAAAAAAAAAATCTCTCAATAACGTGCACGAAAACCAGCCATGTATTGGCGATTTCTTGGTTGGCCATCATGTGGTCCCATGCCATCTTAGTCGTCATCCTCCTCTTCCACCTCTTCATCTTCCTCCTCTTCCACCTCTTCAAGTAAGGGCACGCTTTAATGTAATCTTTTTGAAAGGTATCTTTTTTTTCAGCCATTTTGTCAGTGCCTCCGCCTGTAAGTGCTTTATATAGACTTGTCTTGATTGCTAATCCACAACAAATGACGATTATTAGGTTAAACGTTCAGAATAGGAATCCATATAAGGTTATATTTCAGCACTTCGCAAATGGACAGCGACTCTTAAGTAGCACGTAAAACGCGTTCTCGCGCGTTCATGTTAAGTGCATTTTTGGGAAACGCGCGTGGAATTGCCGCGAGCGTTCGTAACCTTGCACGTAGAAAGCGCCCTTAAGAGCTAAAATCAGAGGCGGTGCAATAGGACAGGCAAGGCAGGCAATTGCCTGGGGCCCCCGCATTTTGAGGGGGCCCCCGAAGATCGATCATTTAAACAATCAAAAATGTTCCTATTAATATAGCACGCACAAGCAGTGACGCCGCCACACCTCCGCATACCCCTTAGTGGGGACCCCTCTCTTAATGCTGTTTATACTATTGCAGCCTTTGGCGCTTTTTTCTAACTGCCGCTGCTTACTCGCGCTTCTATCAGGTTTCTATAGCTATTTTCGAATCATAGCCAGAAATGCATGAATTCATGTATTAAACATGAAGAGGACATATCCATCTGGAAGCCAGAAGCGGAAAAAAAGCAAGATGAAGTGGAAAAGAAAAAACAGAACTGCGGTAACGTTAAGTGATGAAGAATGAATGAGATGATGATTGACTTAACACTTAATTTATGTTAAGAATGATAATTAACGTTAATGACAAAAATTGTTTCCTTGTACAATTCACATCTAGTTTTCACAGTAATACGTATTGTTTTAAATCAGCTTTACAGAAAAGACATGTCTATCTCGATTGATCTGTTATCAGAATGTTATTCAGAAATGTAAAAAAAAAAAAGCACACAACCTCGTTCTTAACTACCGACTTGCTATACATTACCACGCTTATTACATGGCTACCTACCAAATAAATCATTACTTTGAAACAAAATATTGATTTAAAAAGGAGTTTATTGATAGTTTACGATTGTATTGCTTCCGCTAAGCTTCCGCCAAAGAAAATAGTGCGCTCCGTCTCTACGGTTAGAATCCTGTGAGTCCACAGCAACGCTCTGTTTTTCATTTCATGGCAATGGTCTGTTATACTCTGCAGCGATCTGTTATCAAGAAATAACAGACCGCCTTCTACATTTTGATTGAACCAAGCCATGTAATAAATGGTATTATTAATGCAGGCTGAAATAGAATACCTTTGGTACACAGCAACATCGCTTGGAAAATGTCTGTACTGCATTGTAAAACACATGTAAAAAAGAACTAAATTAGTTAAGTTAACTATTATCTGATAAACTAACATAATAATAATAAAATATAAAATTATGATCCTAACAATAGGCTATATTTCTTTATAGGAGCATTACTTAAATTCCTTTCTTAATTAAGTACTTTAATGTTGTAAACAATAAACAATTCATGTTCTGTTAGATGTGTTTTGACTACTTTTTTATGCTGTATAATTATATCTCTAGGTAAAAAATATATATTTACAAAAATATATATTAGAAGGGCCCCATTGATTAATTTTGCCTGGGGCCCCCCTCAACCTTGGCACGCCTCTGGCTAAAATACATCGTTATCGGGAAACCCGGCCCAGGACGATGACATCACTGTTTTCTCCAGAGCGGCTATATGTATTAATTAACTAAATTAATAACTTTTTTACAACAAAAATGAAACGTCACTGAACTTACATAAGCTGGAATGTGACGCTATTTTCTTCAAAAAAAAAAAAAAAAACTGTGTTGCATTATTTTACGGTTATCTCTGTAAAGCAGCTTTGAATCTGTATTGTAAAAAGCACTATGTAAATAAAGGTGACTTGACTCTCAAAAATTTTCAAAACTTGGGTCTTGAAACCTATTTCACAGTTTGCGTTCTCAAGCTATCAAACACTATTGTCGTGCAAGTGAACGGCCAGAACACATTAAAAGTTTCTGTTTTCGGTAAAACTATGTTGTGTAAGCGGCCCTAAGTTAATAACTAATGATCTTTACAATGGAAGTGAATCAATCAGAAACTAACTTTAGCTGGACAATAACTTTATTCTAGAGCTGCTGTAAAGCCAAAACACTCTCTGGTACTTTCATTTCCTATTATCACTGTAAAACTGCTTTGAAACAATCTATATTGTTAAAAGTACCATATAAATGAAGGGAAACATTTTTTATTTTTTATTTTTTAAGGTGACGACAGGAATCTGACCACCTGGTGGCTTCATCTGACTCCATAAATGATAAGGTTTCAATGATATCTGGGCATCATTAAAAGTGAGCGTATATTTGATTATTCTTAATACTAGACTCTTAAACTATATTTTACCCACTCAGATTAGGAAAAAATATAACTTTGAGGTCCTGGTCTTTCACAGGTCTCCGACACAATCTCGCCAGTTCCAGTCATCAAACAGAGGTAATTGGCTATATACCTGAGATTGCCGTATTCGCACTTACACAATCAAAAATGCATTAATAACCCCCTTGGAATGCATCCTCTTGAACTTAATTCAATCATTTTACTTCAGTAGAGGTTTTGGCCACCATTAAAGACGTTAGTGAATCAACTTTACTTATCTTATAATAGTTTGGATTGGCCAAGCCCGTGATTGCTCACGTACACTTATCTAAATTAACATGAAATTAAAACAGAGGTAATTAAAGATTTAGGCTGATCAAACAGCATTCGCTGCACTAAACGGAAATAACTCGTCTCTGCACCCAAGTACACTTGAAATGATGCCAGATATTAGCCGTCGCTAATCTGACTCAAAACTTGTGGAAATATACGAATCCAATAATCTATTTGGGAAAAACATATTTTGGAGTCAATCAGAATAAAATCAAACGTTTACAATTTATTGACCAGGTAATGAAGTAATAATTCAAATCCAATTCATAAGAAAAAAATCATCAGTTAATCATATCATAACAACAATTCAAAACTCAAGGAATTTGTAGAAATTATTACCTGGCAATGAAAATTACACACAGCGTTTGTGTGGGAAGTCAACCTACAGACTCACATAACTTTTTTGCTCCTTTTCCTTATAAACCAAGATAATTCAATATTCTTTCCAAATGGTGGTGTCTGCCATTATAATTAGATCTTGGTCCTCTATTGAGGAGTTCACAACTGTGGGATCATAATTTGTAATTGAATAGGTTCTTGTTCTTCAAGAATACTTCAAGTGAAATGATCACATAGAAATTAAATATTGTTTCATACAAACAAACTACAAAAAGTCATTACATGCATGTAAGTTTAAATATTCAGACAGACCCACCCTTTTTACCAGTTTATATATCAAAACACAAGACCGGTTCTAACGGGGGTGCACACCTGGTTTGCTCTCAAGTTAATGCTCAGTCATACTCACGTTAATTTGGGTAAATCAATTTTTTGATTTTGATCCAAAATCTAGTAATGCATGACTGATCAATGCATCAAGTCTGAACTGGAATTCGGAAGTTCGTACTGTATGTGCCCAAAAAATAAAATTATATAATTATGATCTTTTTTACCAAACTGGAGCTGGTTTTTGTAACTGACTAGGTTAGACAACCTGCCCACAAAGAACATTCTTCTTTTACCACTCTTTCAATGTTTAAAAACAGATTTTAACTGCTAAAGTCGTTTTATTTTCCATGGTTATGAGTGTTCATCCTGTTTTTGAGGCAAACGTCAAAAGTTATAAGAAATAATTAGTGTATGATTTGTATATAACATCATTTTTTAGATGAGCTGAGAAAGTTCAATAAGACAAAACAAATTCTAATTTATTTGCATGTATATTCAATCATTTAAAGCTTTTAGCATAATTTATATTGTGTATAGAATGTTACGGAGTAGATAACATTGTATCATGTTTATGGGCAATCTGTATACCCATTTTAACTCGAGCAATGACAAAGCAAAATCAAGTGTGCACTCTTGTTTGAACTTGCAGAAAGGGCAAACTATATGCAGAAATTCAATTAGAGTAATAAATACACTTTATACACTGAATATGTTTTTTTTTTTATTGTGAAACTACAACTTTCCTAAACGTATTCATATACAAAAAATTATTAGGATTTTAGCTTATATGTGATATTGATTTTACTTGCATTTATACACACTGTTCAGGTAAAGCAGGAAAGATCATCAACAAAAATGGGTCCAAATATTTTCTGCAGTAAAAAACATGACTTGAATGACTTTGGACATGGTAGCTGGTTTGTTACGACCCCAAGGTGGTCAGCCAGCTAAAAAGTCTGATTAAAATCTACCAGGTCATTTTTAAAACGTTGCTTGAAAATGCATTGACCGAGCACAGGGACAGAAACTCTTAGGGCCAGTGAACTGAAATTTTCCCCAGTGTAGACTATTTGGTTACAGATTTGGTCAGTTGCTTGTTATGACCTGCAAGAGATGCAAATTATGCGAATGAGTGTTGCATAATTAAAATAATTACTTGTCACTTGTAACCGCACACCATGTGCCGCCTGGCCCCTCTGGAGCTCTATATAAGCAGAAGCCCAATCGAACACATCTCAGTCTAACACAACTCTTCTTCCTGACGTGTACCAGACGAGCTCTTCAGTTCTTCAGACTAAAGTCATTCATGTGAGTATATTTCAGTGAGCATTTAAGATGCAATGCATGTAGCCAATGGCTTGGAATTTGCAGGAGGTTAATACAGGACTAGTAATAAATGGTGAAACTTTTTTGTGCAGATGAAATAAAAACAAATCCAAATTTATGTGAATTACGGAATAAGAATAAAAAGGTCTTGGAGTAAAAAATACCATTTTAAAATTCATGCATAAGAGGACATAAAAAAAAAACATGATTTGGATATCTAGGGTTAATTAATCTTGTAATTTTTTTTTTCAGATTTAATTTATTCAAAGATGTCCACACTTCTGTATATGATTGGTGGTGGAGGAGGTGCTCCGTTTTCATTGACTGGTGAAAGCAATGGTGCCAGTTTAGAGAAGATCTGGGTGTGGGTGGAAGATTGGCAGGTGAGGGGTGTCAGGGTCTGGCTTACAGATGGGAGAAATGAAACCTTTGGAAAGCCATCTGGACAGTATCAAGAGTATATATTCAAGGCCGGTGAGTGCTTCACATCACTGTCCCTGTGGGGGAATGGGGAAGGAACACGTCTTGGAGCCATCAAGTTCAAGACCAGTACGGGGGGAGAGTTTTTTGCAAAGATGACAAAATGGGATTTAAAAAAAGAATATCCCATGGATGTCGGCTCTGGGTATTGTTTGGGAGTTGCAGGAAGAGGTGGTTCTGACATTGACTGCATGGGATTCATGTTTATCAATACAGTTGAATCAACAGTTCTCACCAATGTCCACTATCCCACTCTCCACCAACTGATACCACAGGTGGCCGTGGAAGAGCTGAAATCCATCGATTTCAGGAACGACTCCTCTGCCGTACAACATCAAAAAATCGAATCCTCAAAGAAGGTGACCAAAACATCCACATGGTCTACGAGCAAGAGTTTTACTGCCACTTTTAGTATGGAAGTGAAGGCTGGGATTCCAGCGGTTGCTGAAGTTACTACAGGATTCAGTGTCAGTGTTGGAACAGAAAGGACGTATAGTCAGGAGAACACAGAAGAGAGAACCGAAACTCTGACTAACGATGTAGAAGTCCCACCGGGGAAGAAGCTGCATGTTGACGTCACCATTGGCAGAGCCACTTTTGACATGCCTTACACTGGCACAGTGGTGATGACCTGCAGGAACGGCAGTGTGTTACAGTATGAAACCAAGGGCACATACAAAGGCGTCACTTACACTGATATCAAAGTGAAGACTAAAGAATTTCCTCTGTAATGTCAAGACAGATTGTTCTTGTCTGGTCTTTATCTGATTTTACCAGCAATGTATCAATTGTTCTACATTTAATCGTTTAGTTTGAGCCTGTCTTCATCTGTTTCATTTCAAAGTGTTCTTTGCCCCTTTATTTTTAACAGGGGGAAATATATACTCAGCATTGTCTTTTCAAATGATATTTTCTGAATCTTTTACAAAATATTGACATTACTTCATACTTTGAGTAATCTAGTAATAGAGATTATAGTGATGATTACACAATGTATTTTATCATATTAACTTCAAATGTTTAATCTGACATTTAATAAAAGCATTTCATGAGCCCTGTTTATCTGTATTCATTTTTTGTCAAAAAACGACAACATTAGTCTTCAGAGACAATATTTTAGCTAAGCAGTTTGTTGAAAGTAACTATTTTTGTCATTCGTCTACAGAAGTTATAATTAAGAAATAATTAACAGAGGTTTAGCTCTAGCCACTGTTGCTATTTTATTGAAAATATTTTCATTTGATGTCATCACTATCGTAATTAGTCTTTGTTTTAGTTGGGCCCTTGACCCAGTGGGGTGTGAACATTGTTCATTCAAATTAAAAGTAGTTTTGTTTTGTCTTTAATTGTTAATCAGTTGTAAATAAAATGATAATAAGGTAATTTGCAGATTATTCATATACACTGTTAAAAATGAAGGCTTTCCGTATTACTGAATGGTTATACCTACTCAATTTAATACCAAGAAATAAAAAATAAATAAATAGAGGCATCAGTGTAAGTATCGGTATCAGCAGGGCCGTCGCTAGAGAGAAGAAATGTATTGTAAAAAAATATCTGTTGACAAAACTTGACTTAGTCAAGTCATCTTGTTGCATTGTCTCATTGACATTGTTAAGTTTAGCTAACATTGGGTGTTAAGTTCACTCAACTTATATGTAGTTTGTAATGTAGACCTTATGCTTCGAATTAACTCAAATGATCCATAGGGAATTTTAATAACTAATCATGAATATGATTAATATTTTGCATATTACAGTTACATTAAATTGTCGAAAGTGAAAGTGGATTATATGAATATATGAATAATCAATCACAACAAATTATAATTCCTCATTCATATATCAATAATCTCATTTCAGATCGATGATAAGATAATCCTTAAGGGAAATTAATGCAATTATCAAATCGGTGTTCGTCCAGCGAGCAACCGTCAGATTAAATGATCAATCTCTCAATAAAGCTATCCTTTCTTATAAACTCCAAGAAATATTAACTTTCTGGCCGTGAACATTAATTTTCCTGTGTTTATAAAATTAAAACTACTTAATGTAGTAAATAATAAGAGCTGGTAGCTCGGGTCGTGAACCTCATTGACGTTTGTATTTTTACAAGCACTTTCACAGAAACAGTTGAATATATTGTTTTAATAAATGCAAAACTAGAGAATATACAGACTACACATCCTGATTATATGTTTGTACATATCTTACATGTGAACACACAAGACAACGAATAATAGATGAGAGAGAGAAGGTGAGAGAGATAAAGTTCTGAGATTGTGAGAGCGAGGTCAGGGGCGTAAGGGTGACGCGCGCCGTTCGCGCGCGGTTTGAGGGATAGAGAGAAGGAGAAGATCACGAATGATCGTAGGAATAGCAAAATCACAGACCTTTGAGAGAGCCATCAATCGAAACAAACCTTAAAACATTAAAACTCGTTAGAGTTTGATACTTGCAAAGTTCGTTTGTGTGGAGCTGTGTCCAGCCTGCGCGTGTTCTCGGAGCAGAGTGCGCGCGCTCGTGCTGAGGCGCGCGTGCTTGTTGCCAGAGCAAGCTGTTCGCGGGAGTTTTGAAGAAGGCCTCTTTGGAAGGGAAGTTGCTGAAGGAATTCAGGCTTCGTTCGTTTGACTCGTAGGTGGAAACGAACCAAGTGGAATTTGAAAATTAAACAAAAGACTGAGATAAAGCAAATAAAGGGGGGGGGGGGGGACTCCTGGAGGGAGTCCCTGACCAACGATTTCACATGCTGACGACAGGAAGAGCAGGGGACGAGAGAGATAGGAGGAGGACTGGCTTTCTTTTTTAAAGACTGTATGGGTCACGCCTTCGTTCGGAGTGATCAGCCAATAGCCTTCGGCATTTCAACTTTCTTTTGTCCTGTCAAGACCCCAGTCTGTGTAGTTTATGACAGAGCTCCGGGACTAGTCATTTCTATGACTGGAAAGAATTCATATCGAAATAATCTTACCATTACAGTCTATTATCGAGATTCAACTCCGTTAGGTCTTAAGATTCAAAATGGTATCAAACACATCATTTCAGAGTATATGATAACAAAGTTACATAAAATATACAGATTAGAAGCATTTAGATTTTGATTAATACACATTAATATTGAAATCAATTCCACATCGGTCGTGACACATAAATAGCAACACAGAAAAATATCAAGTCCATTTGTTAATGTCTTAAATATGATTCTGTTGAAATAAAGTCTCTTGGTGTGTGTGTGTGCTTATCTCTCTGGAGGCATGGGTGTCCTGTTACATGTGTTCCTTGGTGTGAGGAATTTTGGGTGTCCTGTTACATGTCTCTTTGTGTGTGTGTGTGTTGGAATGCACGGAAGAGACCACGCTCTCGTCTGGTCACACAACGAATGAAGTGTATTAGAGAATCATGATTCTCTAATTTGACCAGATGTCAGAGTCAATGTTGCTACAAGTTGTTGAAATAACTTGCAGTAATTGTGCCAACATACTGGATCACTTAATGAGCATTTAGTTTTTTTAGTTAAGTCAACTGAAAAACATATTGGTTGAACTTAATTTATGTTTTCACAAACATGAACCAAGTCTAATTGACATAAAATAGTAATTTTTCCTCAACATTATAATTTAACTATTTTAGTTTACTGGACCTTGCTTTGACAAGAAGTTCTGGATATCTATCTGGAACCAGATTGTTTTATGAAATCAACACTGCAAAATTGAAACTCTCAGCATTTTATTTTTAAACATATACATTGCATCCAAAAACACAGACACAAATAATTATCTTGCAAATATATAAAAAACCCTACACAAGAAAAACCCTCACATATACACAGCTCACAAGTACAAATAACTCTGTCATTATTATTAGATATTTTCATTGCAGGAACAATGTAATAATTCACAATTAAACTGAGTCTTCAATTCACAATCATAGAAACATGACAAGGAAAGAGGAAGCAGGGCAAGGTAACAAGAAAACAGTGTTTGAAAAAAAATTAAGAGTACCAATGGTACACTTAAAACAATGAGATCTAAAACAACAATGCTCTTACACTTTAAAACAGTACAACAATTAAACCTTAGCAATAAGGAAAAAATAATTGTAGAACGCTGGGAGAGGTTCCATCACAATTTCCACAACCGCTAGAATCACCACACGCTTGATCACATCTTCTTCACGGTCACTGGGCTTTGTAGAATGTAAACAAAACAAGGAACTATTACTTAAAAGCAACTACACAAAAATAGTCCCCAGACCCCTGCAAATTAAGAGATCTAATGTTCAATGCTCCCTTGTTTTGCCTTGCATGTTTCAGCTTACCTTGCATATCTTCAAGAGTTTTGAAGGAGTCTCGCGCATGTACCACAGCAGGCCCAGCAATGCTGCTGTCCTCATCCAATGGTTTTCTGTAAAATATAGGAGAGTTAAAGTACCAGCTTTATTCGTTCAATCCTTTGTTTTTGTTTTTTCATTTATCCTTTCTCCCCTTCCTCTGTCTTTGATGCTTTTTTATAAAAAAATAAAAACATTAATTTCAAATTTGCACATTTACACTTGTATACTTTTGTTGTAAATAAATTACCAGTGATGCGGTGCAACAACAGTGTGTTACCTTTTAGTTCAGCAGCAACATAAGATTGAACAGTGGATGACACACTTATTGCACTTAAATCAGGGGTGTCTAATCCTGCTCCTGGAGGGCCAATGGTGTATTGCAGAGTTTAACTCATACCTGGTTCAACACACCTGCCTGGAAGCCTGTAGTGATCCTGGACACCTTGATTAGCTGGTGTTGGTGTGTTTAATTGGGGTTGAAGCTAAACCCTGATGATCTTGGCTCCCAGGAGCAGGACTGTCTCCCCTGCCTTACATTCATTGGGGTTGTAACAACACTTTAAAGGATTTAAAAGGATAGGTTACCAAAGATGATAATTGTAATTTACCTGTACTCACCAACATGCCACTCCAAACACATGCAAACATATTAATATCTTAATTCGATACAATTAAAATGAACAGTGGCTAGGCTGTTAAGCTCTATAAAGGACAAGTCAACACTATACTAAATGCAGTAAAAGTAGTGTATGAGTCATGTTGCCTATTTGAAAAGTTTTTGGAAGATAACTTTGTGTAATGACCTGATCATATCAGTTTTGATGTTACTACGACATAATACAACAACAACATCAAACCCCATTAGTTCTTGTCATGACATTTGATCAAAAGACTTGCAAGACCCAATGAGGTTTGATATTTATGTAGTAGCTAATACATTCAAACATTATTGTGAAAGACTGACATTTTTATGTTTCATCATACAAAGAGATTAAATTATATCAGAATACTTAGGTTACTTTTTAGACACTTACTCTGAAGTCACTGTATGAAAAGATGTCACTATCCATAGTTGTATGATCTATAGAAGAAGAAAGGTCATAGAGGTTTGGACAAACATTAAAGTGAGTAAATCACATAATTGTCATTTTGGGGAGAGAAAGACTTTAAAACAAATTTAACTCATCCTTATCAAGCCTCTCCAGTATTGAAGTCATTTCTGGAGTGTCCTCAACGCTTTGACCTGAATAACTGTATGAGCTTTGGGAGATGACCATCTAGGCCTTCAAACAAGGATCTGATCAGGTGCTTTGACAGAAGCCTGGTGAATTATTTGCTGATCTATAAAAACAAATTAAACAAATTTGTAACACATTTAACAAAGATGCCAGGGTCTCAGCGACAGTCTTCAACAGTACTAAACTAAAACATCATGCAGGAAGTTAAAACATTTTCATTTCACTCAATGTGACAGAGCTGGTCATATAATCTTAGGATATTAAGTTTGCCCATATCTTCTAATATAACAGCACAACTTTCATAGCCCAAGATTTCCTTATAAATTAAAAGCACACAGAAACAAATCAACACAATTTGCATGTCTCTCTGTGAAAAGTGCTGGCCATCGGACTTTAAAGGGCACCTATTATGAAATTTTGAAATTTACTTTTCATGTAGTGTGTAACATAGATCTAAGTGAACAAAACATCCTGCAAAGTTTGAAATATGAAAGTGCACCGTATATAAAGTTATTGTCTTTCAAAAGTAAGAGTCGACTCGGAGTCATTTTTATGAATCGTTAGAAGACCGAAGCTTTTTCTCTGACTAGATGACGTCAACTTGTCAAGTTATTTGAATACGATACGCCCACTTATTGCGCTCCAAGGCCAGGGAGAACATCATGGCGACGAGACGCTGTGTTCTGAAGTGCGGCTCAAAAGCAAACTTTTTTCATCTGCCCAAGGAGGAGCATTTGAAGACTAAGTGGCTACAATTCATATAACTATACCACAGAAGTATAGTCCGAGCCTTGTGCTTTGTTCGCGCCATTTTGAAGACGATTGCTTTTTAAATGCAATCAAACTTGGATTCGCGAGCCGGCTGATATTGAAGGAAGGTTCATTTCTAAGTGTATTTGCATCAGCTTCGTCCTCCGTATCACAACCTGTAAGTGTTATTAAAAATTGTTGCTTTTATGTTTTATGTAGCATGCTTATTTGTCAAGTTATTTGAATACGATACGCCCACTTATTGCGCTCCAAGGCCAGGAAGAACATCATGGCGACGAGAGAGAAAAGTGTATTGAACAGCGTAAACCTCTGTTTTTGGTGTTTGTAGACTTGACCAAGGCCTTTGACTATGTTAGTCGATCAGGACTTTTCCTCATCTTACAAAGACTTGGCTGCCCTCCAAAGTTACTGAAGGTGATTACTGAGTTTCATGAGGGCATGAAGGCAACTGTACAGTCTGGAGGCACTCGCTCTGACGAGTTCCAGATAAAGTGCGGGGTAAAGCAGGGATGTGTCCTTGCCCCTACCCTCTTCGGAATTTTCTTCTCTGCCCTACTATGCCGTGCATTTCCTGATGACTCGGGTATCCTTCTACACACCCGTAGCTCAGGAAAACTGTTCAATCTGGCCAGACTGCGGGCGAAGACTAAAGTACGCCATGTTCTGGTACGTGAGCTGCTTTATGCTGATGATGCTGCCTTTGTTGCCCACTCAGAGGCAGATCTACAACTACTCTGCACATCATTTGCCGCTGCATGTCTAGAGTTTGGTTTGCAGATTAGTCTTAAAAAGACAGTTATCCTTGCCCAACCTGCAACCCTAAACCCTACAGTATACATTAACAACACATGTCTATCTGTGGTAGACAAATTCACCTACCTGGGCTCCACAGTATCAAACAACAATAACCTTGACGCAGAACTTGACATGCGCATTGGGAAGGCATCATCAATGTTTGGAAAACTGAGCAAGCGTGTCTGGCAGAACAAGAACCTCACATTGCTCCTCAAAGTCCGTGTATACCATGCATGTGTACTTAGCACCTTACTATATGCAAGTGTCACAGGTCGGGGCGGGCCAAGCCAGACTGCACCCACCCCTGAAAACCGGGAACCACCTCGAGGAACGGGTCAAGGACCAGACAGACAAGAGGATAAAAATAATGACAGTACTTTATTATATTAAAATTGGACAATTGAATAAGCACTAATTAAAACTTCTTCTTGCCGCCAGGGCAGTTCACGCGTCTCTGGACCTCCTGAGATGAGAGGGGAGGAACGATCGTAGCGGGCCGGGGCTCGTTGAATGGGGATCCGGAGAAATCCTCACGCCGTCCAGGTAGGTCACCAGGTAAGTACACAAGTGTGGGGGCGAGCGAGTCACTGGAACGATATGGTGGGGTTTAACCGTTCGTCGGTATGTGAACACTCAGCTGAGGTACCTTCTCCTTCCGTTTCGGGCAGATGCTTCCAATGGAGGACGTGTGGGGACCACCAGACGGGGAGGACACTTGAAACGAAACGCTCCACTTGGTTGGGCACTGGAACGATACAGTAAGGTTCGCTGTTCAACAGCACATGGAGCTCTCTCCTGATATACCTCTCTCTTCTTCTGTACAGGGTAACCGGCTTCCAATAGGGGCGTGTGGAGACCACCAGGCTGGGAGGGCACTTGGACGGAAACGCTCCGCTTCGTTGACCACTGAAACAGTACAGGAAGGTCTTAACGGTTCCAATAGTACATGAAACTTCAACTGATATACCTCTCTCTTCGTCTGAACAGGGCAAAGGCTTCCAATAGGGGCGTGTGGAGACCACCAGGCTGGGAGGGAACTTGGACGGAAACGCTCCGTTTCGTTGACCACTGAAACAGTACAGGGAGGTCTTAACGGTTCCAATAGTACATGAAACTTCAGCTGATATACCTCTCTCTTCGTCTGAACAGGGCAAGGCTTCCAATAGGGGTGTGTGGAGACCACCAGGCTGGGAGGGAACTTGGACGGAAACGCTCCGTTTCGTTGACCACTGAAACAGTACAGGGAGGTCTTAACGGTTCCAATAGTACATGAAACTTCAACTGATATACCTCTCTCTTCGTCTGAACAGGGCAAGGCTTCCAATAGGGGTGTGTGGAGACCACCAGGCTGGGAGGGAACTTGGACGGAAACGCTCCGTTTCGTTGACCACTGAAACAGTACAGGGAGGTCTTAACGGTTCCAATAGTACATGAAACTTCAACTGATATACCTCTCTCTTCGTCTGAACAGGGCAAAGGCTTCCAATAGGGGCGTGTGGAGACCACCAGGCTGGGAGGGAACTTGGACGGAAACGCTCCGTTTCGTTGACCACTGAAACAGTACAGGGAGGTCTTAACGGTTCCAATAGTACATGAAACTTCAGCTGATATACCTCTCTCTTCGTCTGAACAGGGCAAGGCTTCCAATAGGGGTGTGTGGAGACCACCAGGCTGGGAGGGAACTTGGACGGAAACGCTCCGTTTCGTTGACCACTGAAACAGTACAGGGAGGTCTTAACGGTTCCAATAGTACATGAAACTTCAACTGATATACCTCTCTCTTCGTCTGAACAGGGCAAGGCTTCCAATAGGGGTGTGTGGAGACCACCAGGCTGGGAGGGAACTTGGACGGAAACGCTCCGTTTCGTTGACCACTGAAACAGTACAGGGAGGTCTTAACGGTTCCAATAGTACATGAAAACTTCAACTGATATACCTCTCTCTTCGTCTGAACAGAGCAAAGGCTTCCAATAGGGGCGTGTGGAGACCACCAGGCTGGGAGAACACTTGAGCGACACGCTCCACTTCGTTGGACACTGGAACAAACACAGCACAGTTTTAACAGTCCAGCGATATATAAAACACTCAGCTTTAACAGGGCCGGATCTTCTCACGGAGAAAGTGGGGCTCTTGATTTGTCGACACCTTCCCCTGGAGACAGCGGGTGGAAGACTGAATGGGAAGAGTGCACGGCAGACTTCTAATATTTCTCCACACAACAATTTCACTTCACAGCACAAACCGGGTGAATCGTCACTTCAGGCACTGTAATTCCACTCACACACCGTGCGTTAGGGCCAGCACTCACCCACTGGTCTTTCTCCCACCAGATCGAATCTAGTCCTTGGCCAGGCCTCGACTTCGCTGCAAGCCTCTGAAAAATGACACAGGTCACAGTTCACATTTGATGTTGCTTTAGCCATTTTGAGGAGGCTTGAACACACTCACTATGGTCACAAGTGAAATGCTTCTTCAGAGGCAGTGACCTCCTGAATGTGCATACACAAGCTGTGTAGATGCGTGGGAGTGGACCGTGACTTGCCGGATGGCAGTGTTTCAGCTTGTAGTGTGTGAGTAGGGCACGCTGGTTGGGCGAGGGACATCTACAAATCTTGCAACACACCTCATCAGTATGGAGTCGTGCTTCCACTCTTGCTCTGTACAGATCCTGCAAATACAAAACTACAAACTCCAGCCTGGTACAAATGTTACATACAGAAATATTCACTGAACATTTTACTTACCAAATACAATAAGGAAATAATATCAATACTTTTTATTTCTATGGCTGGGTGATACATTGAATATTATAGTGATGATGTTGCTGGCAATATGACATTGAGCAACGCTGTATATAGCTTGTATTATGTGAAAATGTTTTCTATAAATAACGTAATTATAAATTGGATGATTGTTCAGGGCTTCGCAGTTAACACAAATGACAAAAGTTTAATCGTGATTATTAAACTACAAAAAGTTGTGACATTACATTAATACAAGATCATTGACCAAGTTAGCTAACGTTATACAGAAGACACGCCGTTTGCACATGCTCAAACACATTCATATGAGTAATTTGAAAGAACTTGAAAGAAGTCAATCAAGCATTTTTATAATGCAACAACAAATTACAACTAAATGTTGTTGCAACCATAAATAAATATGCATATTTGTCATATTAAACACAAATATGGACTGGCAGCGGTGCTTCAAATATTACTGTCATTCTGTGTTTCTATGATAAAAACGAACGATGAGATCCAATTAAGAACACGCTAAAAAGTCACTTATGTGCACTGTTTTATCTATTTATCAACATTAACTTACAATAGTCAAAGATGACTTCTCTTTCTGCTCACGTCTCGACAGCAGCTCGCTAGAGAAATCCTGATCATTAATCAAGTTGTGTTAGTTTGTAAAATGTGATTTCCTGAAATCAAAACGCGGGCGGTGAGTGCTAACAAAACAAGCCTAACTTAGCATTAAAGAAAGCACAAATCAGGGTATACTTACTTTCTTGTATTTATTTGCAGTCCATAAAGTCCATCTGTAATTGTTCAAACGCAGACTCCTTCCTCTTCTCATGATAAAAAATGGTGGATGGTGCATTCAATTCGTTAAAAGCACGTCATCATGACGTAGAGTTTCTGGCACATGCGCATCACACAGAAAATGTATAGAATCTATGTTTTGATGTTATATGAACATGTTATTTAAAGTTTTCCATTTCCCTTCAAGTTGAGGTTGTTATAACTCAAACTTAAGTGTAGTGAAACACTGCAAGATGACAGGACATGATTGTACTTGTCCACCTGACTAAAACTCATTTAAAACTGGTTTCAAATAATTATTTTTTACAGTGGTGACGATTCTCGGCATACCCTGGAGCCTATTTAGTTCAAACTATTTCGAACCAAATGCAAACGTATAAAAAGGCAGATGCATTATATGCAACTTTTGTTTGCTAGAAGGACGACTGTGGTCACTTTAAACCTTACTGACAGATTGTGCTGTTGTGTGCACAATATAACCGATTGCTATTTTTTTATGCTGTGTAATGACTAAACCAAGCAATTATAGTTTCAGATGAAAGGCACAGACTGATTCAATAATATATTAAAAGTATATTCAGAATATGAGTCTGTGTGTAACATGTCTGTTATGTCTTGTTTTTTCTTCCTGTTTTACCCTGTGATTTTTAGACTGTGCCTGAGTTTTCCTTTTTTTTCTTGTCCTGTCTCATTTTTGGATTTCTCCTGTTATTCCCAGTGTTACTTAATTGTGTATTTATTAAAGATGTATTTGATAAGATTTATTTATTGCTTCTACGCCGTGTGCATCATTTTCACAGCCAGCCATGACCAGTACCATGAGTTTTTTATCCTTTTCCCCATGAAACTGCCAGCAATTTATTTACTGCGCCTGGAGCAGGGAGGATTTCCACTGGAAGACAAAAAGCGGGACTTTTAGTGATGGGAAGTACGGATAATTTTACTGACTTGCGTTCGATCTCGTTCATCAAAATGAACAAATCTATTTTCAAGAATTTCGTTGATTTGAGTAGTGTTAAACTTTATTTTTTACACCCGCAACACTGTGCGTCACCGAGGGAGTGCTTGTGGAGTTTGAGGGCATGGAGGAAAGCCCTGCCCACAACCCCGATGTTGTGGATGTGATTTAAATGTCCTCTGGGAATGTTTCTCCTATCCCCGAATGTTTCCGCCCAGCTCTGAATCTCCTGCTTCTCCGCTGGTCCTCCCAGCGCTATGTCGCTTATGATCCCTCCCTGCCTTCGTTTCCTGCCTACACTAACAGCCAGTTCCTCAGCCCCGTCTCTGATGATTCTCATCAGCCCCTCTGGATCTTCTACACTATCCTGTGAGGAACTGCATCTGAGTTTCAGGTCACCAGCTCTGCCCAGCTCTCCACCTCCAATCTCAGAACCCATTGCTCCACCACGGCCTGTCGACCTGTTGGCTCAGCCTTGTATCCTCTCTGGCTCGGCTCCACAATAAACCATCATCCTGATGGCTCCACCGGGCTCCTTCGTCCCACCGGCTCCGCTTGGTCAGACGTCATCCTGCCTGCACCTTCGGCTCCGTCTTCCCCTCGGCTACGTCTTTGTCCTCAGTCCTCAGAGATGAAGAGGAGAGAAGAATGATATAGGATCACTGGACTAAAGATAACATTACATCCAAAGGATCCTAATGCTAGGAAAGTGGTTATTTATTTTCAACAATGTGATTGTCTCAGTTTAGCATTATTTATTTCTATTCGTTTTCTGGTAAATCAGTCGCAATTTTGGCGCAGGCTTTGCAAACAGACTTTTACGATATGGACTGGACAGTAATGGGTCCCACTTTATATTAAGTGGCTTTAAATACTATGTACTTACATCGATGTACTTATTGTGTTCATGTTGTATTGTAAAACACTTTTGCTGCTATTGAGATGTGATACGGGTAAGGTTAGGGACAGGTGTGCTGGTATGGGTATGTATAAGGGTGGGTTCAGATGTGAAGGCAGGGTCAACTGTGTTATTACAAATGTAAATACATGAATTAATTACAGTTGTAATTACATGCTGGTATTTTAAAAATATAAGTACAATGTAAAAACATGTATGTACACAATAAATCCATTGTATCAAAAGTCTATGTGTCAGTAAATCAAACTCGTGTCAAACATGTTCAAGTTCACATTGTTTCTCTTAGTAGGACGAAAATATCACTGCAACCTTTCATGCCACTATCTCAATATAATCCTATAGATCTAAATATAACACTTTAATTAACATCACGATTAGTTGAACCTTGAGAGCTGTAATAGTAAAAACGTGCTAAAAGATTTGGAGAGAGTTCCACATGTAATACTTGCTAAAAATTAGGGTAGAAAATTCCTTTTATTACTAAATTATTAAAGATTTTGAAGTAAAAATCATACTAACATTATAAGTGCACCCCATAGGAAACGTTATAAAACAAAACAATGCAGTTCATGACCCCTTTAATGTAAATTTATCTTAATTCTCAAAACTGTTGATATCAGAATAAGCATGTTTCATCACAGATGTTTAATGTCAACCAGATGAGCTCGAGAGCAGGAGAGGAGAGAACACTTCACAAACATTGTTCTGCTTATGGGAACATTAAAATGTCCAGTTTTCTTAATGTTAGTGAAACGTTTTTTTTTTTTTTTTTTTTAAGGTTAGTAGTATGATGTTTAGTTTATTTGTTTAGCACATGTTTAGTACAAGTACAAAACTATGCAAGGAGGGAACGAAGCCACTCTAGGCTTGTACAGAGTTCCACTCCTACTCATATTAATTCATGAGACATGCAGACTAAACACTCAAAAAAACAAAAATAAAAACAAACAACAAACGAAACAAAGCAAAAGCATAAGCATAAGCAGAAGAAATAATAATACAAAAATAATAAAAAAAACAAAAAAAACAATACATAACAACACAATGCAATAACATAAAAGATGATCAATCCAGATAATAATGCAACCTTCCTGAAAACATTTTATTTTTATTTATTTTTATTAACAACTCAACTACACAGTAAATAACGTCAAAAATGTTACTGATTAATATACCAAATAATAATGGAGAATTTTATAACAACATGATATGAATTTGATTTGAATCTGTTTGATTAAAACAGATGTGGTTATCACGGTGGGTGTGGTGTAGGTAGAAGAAAGGCAAACAGGCAAAGAGCTCCAATACAAACGTTTACTTAAAATTAAACTCACACAGGTACAGGGATCACGGGTTGAAGGTACAAACACACCTTGGCTGCGTTCCAATCCAGGAGAGTGTGGTGTTATAATCCAGTTTTCATGAGTGAGTTGAGCAGTCTGATGGCTTGTGGGAAAAAGCTATTGCTGAGTCTGGTATTCCTACTGCTGTTGCGCTTGCCAGATGTTAGAAGGGTGAACAGTTTATATGTGGGGTGGGTGGGGTCTTTGATGATGTCGGTGGCTCTTTTGTGGCAGCGGGATGGGTATATGTCCTGGATGGGTGTTTGGGCTGATCTGGTGATCTTCTCAGCTGACTCCACCACCCTCTGTAGAGCTTTCCGGTCAGCAACAGAGCAGCTACCATACCAGACTGAGAGACTGCTGGTGAGGATGCTCTCAATGGCACCCCTGTAGAAGGTAGTGAGTGCCAGTGGGGGGAGGTTGGCTCTTCTCATCCTGCGTAAGAAGTGCATTCCACTTCATGAAGTGGACGAGGGAAGTTTATATAGACAGACCCTTGTTCCCTCGATTTTGACCGAGGGAGTGAGTCTACTTCATATGTACACTTCAGGCACCTATATGTCCCACAATGCAGTACGATTGTGACGTCACCACAGGTCACGTCTAATCACCACCACAACAAACAACTCTATGATGTATTAATTATATATTTTTTATTTAAAACAACCAAAACACACCATTATACATTTGGATGCTGCATTAAACAAATTCTTAAAGGGATTTAAAAATAATAATAATAATAATACATCAACTCCACAGCTGATTCCAAGTTATCAAGGGCTTAGGACGTTCCAATTCAGCCCATTGCAGTTTCCGCCAGAAGTGGACACTCTTACAACGTAAGCAATGACGCACATCCGAGTGAACGAGACGGAGGAAAGTTAGCGAGTGAAGGGCATGAAAATTTTGCGTTTCAATTTATTTGGATGGTCCCTTTAACACATTCTGTTGTCTATAAGTAACATTGCCCCTTCATGTCTACTAACTATCATTAGAGTGTTAGTAGAGCATTAGTAGACTGGTAGGGTTAGGGTTAGAATAAGTTGGCATGTAGTTGCAAAGTTACTTATAGTCAGTCGAGTGTCTGTTGGAGGAGCATCACAATAAAGAGTTTGCAGATATTAAGCAGACGGTCTACTAATACTCTAATGAGAGTTAGTTGACATGTAGTTGCACAGTTACTTATAGTTAACAGAATGTTCAAAAGGGACCATCAAAATAAAGTGTTACCCAATTTTGGACTGGAACGCAGCCTAGGTTCAATGAAACAGACGAGAACAGACAAAGACAGAGGGAGAACACAGGGTATAAATGCACAGGCAAACAAAGGGAGATGACGAGTGAATAACAAGGAACAGATTAATGATTAAATGACTAATCAACAGACTGGGGAAAACTAGGTCACCGGACTAAACCAAAATGAAACAGATGGGGGAAACAGAACATACATGTTACAGTACGCCCCCTCCCAAAAGGCGCGTCATCGCGCCGTAAATGGTCCAACTGAGGATGGAGTGGGGGAGGGGTTCTGGAGGAGAACGTGGAGCAGACTGAAAGAAAAAAACAAAAAGAGTCCACGGTAAAAAACAAAAACTGTCCATGGAGGAGTGGATGGTGGGAGAGGCCAGTAAAGTGCCAGAAGCAGGAGGTGCCAGATGGAATACCAGAGGCCAGCCAGGAAGAGGTTCCAGGGTGGAGTCGAAGGCGGGAGGAGCCATGTTGGAGTGGACCTGGTGGCAGACGACGTTCTGGGGACGACCAACTGAGGCAGAGCATTAGGGAGAGGAGACCAGGGCGGAACCGAAGAGCCGACGCACCAAGGTGACGCGGAGGTTCCGGTGGGGCACAGCGAAGCCGGCGGCTCCAGCGACTGAAGCGCAGACGGGGATCCCCAAGGGCCGCGCCGGCGCCGGAGCGACCGAAGACCCAGGTGGAGCCGGAGGAAGTGAGGAGCCCAACTGAGCCTGAGGGACGGAGTGACGAGGGGATGTTGGAGGAGGGTAGTCCCAGGGCGAGGGCGGGTCGACGAGGGACCAAGACAGAGCCGGAGGGATGAGAGAGCCCGGCAGAGCTGGTGGACTGAGGGTCCACGGTGGAGCTGAGGGCGGTTGGAGCCAAGGCTGCGTCGATGGCTCGACGGGCCGAGGCGGAGTCCAGGTAGCGGAGGTGGAGACCGGGGATCCATCGACCCAGATTGAGTTGGTGACGGGCAGACCTGCGGGAAATTCATCTCTCTGCAGAGGGGTTGTGGATGAGCAGAAGGGCTGACAGGAGACAACGGAGACTGGGATGAAAAATTAATGTTGATGGGTAGAGGTGGGAGAGGGAGGCGGGAGAGGGTGGCTGGAATTCAGGCTCTGGTGTGACAACAGGCTCAGGGCTGGACGGGACCAGCGGTGAAGAAGTCTCTGGCTCGGCGGGCATGACGTGAAGTGCAGGCTCAGTAGGCATGACGTGAAGATCAGGCTGGTCAGGCATGACGTGAAGATCAGGCTGGTCAGGCATGACGTGAAGATTCTCAGGCTCGGAAGACATGACGGGCAGCTTAGTCTCGGTGTCAAAGTCAAGTAAGTCATCTTTTTCATGACTCTGGACGAGGACAGGAAGCGTGGCGAAGAAGATGGCTGGTGTTGGTGGTTGAGTGGTGATGTCATCATTAGCCTACGGTGAAGGCTGAACCACAGCACATGATCCAGGTACTGGGCGAGCGTACCTGGGATCGCTGCTGCTGGAGCTTACTGGTAGAGGATATCATCCAACCCACACAAAAAGACGATCTTTTGGATGTCATCTGCCCAGCTTAACCCATCAGAGAGCTCCAGGAACTTGGTGACATATTTTTCGATGCGACGGCCATCCTGGAAACAGGTCAGAAGACGGTTGGTGGAGTTGGAAGGGTTGAAGAGAATGCCCATCTTGTCCCGTTGTTTGTGGTCCATTCTTCTGTTAGGTAGAAAAAAAGCCAAACAGGCAAAGAGCTCCAATACAAACGTTTACTGAAATGAAACTCACACAGGTAGGGATGGCTCACGCGAAACAGTCGTTCCGAAGCTTTGCGGGATCCCGAAGCGCAGATGTTTCGAAACACTGGTCCGAAGCGTGATTCAAAACACCCATGTCACGTGACTATGGCCAAACGAAGCCTCGAAGTGTTTCACAAGTGTTTCATCAGGTGTGATCCGCCGAATCAGCGTTTGATTGACACGGTCGGGAACAGACCACACAATCGCACATCTGTGAAATCAACGCATATTGGTTTTTGTGAGAGGAGTTTGATTTTGAGATAGCGGATTTTTGGTGATATAGTGATTTGATTAGTTAGCTATAAGCTGGGCTTAAATTTAAATTTACACAACACATTGACTGATAGGCTAGAGACAGACAGAGTATAGCCTACATATAGTGACACATCATTAGATAGATATAAATATAGACAGCTAGATTAATAGATAGATACATATATAGATAGATTATAGATAGCCTACATATATAAATACATATATAGATTTTAGATACATATCTAGATACATAGATAGATTCATATAGTTAGATACATATATAGATTTGGAGATAGATGCCCAGAACTCATGATCCATTAACTTACTGGAAAGAGAGAGCAGTAATCTTTCCTCATTTGTATGTCATGGCTAAAAAATATCTTTGCATTCCAGCAACAAGTGTCCCTTGTGAGAGGATTTTTTTCAAAGGCTGGAGAAATTATCTGTAAAAAAAGAAGTAAGCTAAGTCCTTCCACAGCAGAGAAATTAATATTTTTGAATAAAAATCTCTAAAAAAGTGAGACATTGTGGCTTGATTTCTTTTATTAATATTCATTTTGCAGGACCAAAATAACATTATGCACAGTGATGAGCCTATAGGTTACAAGCTTCACATAAACAACACATTATTTTAATGGCTCGTCAAGGTTGTTTCAGATCAACACCTGCAAGTGACCACTAGGTGTCACCGTTTGAGACGGGCGTCGGATTGATTCGAAGCCTCGAAACACTATGGCACATTTGGTTCAACTGTTTCATTGCTTCACGAAGCCTCGATCTGCCCACCACTACACACAGGTATAGGGGTTTACAGGTTGAAGGTACACACACTAGGTTCAATGAAACATAGACGAGAACGGACAAAGACTGAGGGAGAACACAGGGTATAAGTGCATGGGCAAACAAAGAGAGATGACGAGTGAATAACAAGGAACAGACGACTTAAATGGCTAATCAACAGACTGGGGAAACCTAGGTCACCGGACTAAACCAAAATGAAACACAGAAGGGGGAAACAGAACATTCATGTTACAGATATAGTGATAAAGTCCAATACAAGCCGGTTATTAAAGAATGAATAAAAAAGACCAAAAGCATTTTCAGTAAACCAACCCTTACAACAAGAACAGTTACAAGATTGAATATATTGTAAACAAACAAAACAATATTTTAGCTTCATGTCGCCTCTTAAAAGATGATTTCAAATACCTGCCCATGCTTATAAAAGATCACACAATTTGGTGAATATGTTGGTGAGATCAGATGTACAAAACATTACAAAACAGTAACATATATAAAGAAAAAGGCAATTCAAATGAATGCTTGTGATTTAACAAGAAATAAACAGAATCTAAACTCCAGAGTAAGTGGTTAATTTAAAAGACAAATAGAGTTTATCCAAGGTCATACAGAACCAGAAAAACAACATGCAAACGTTTGCTCATCAAACATAAAATAAAATATTCCAAAAATGTATATGACAACCAGAGTAATTTAATCACATTACAAAATCAATGTAAAAAAAAAGAGTAAAAAAAAGTAAATTTGTCTTTCCTTTTTGTCTAAAAGTAAAAAAAAAGTACATTTTCCTCACTATTTTCTGATAAAAGAAAACCTCTTGTAATGTGAGAGTTTCTAGCCCTGAAATCATCAGATCTACAGTAGAAAATCCCAGAATATGTAAACTTCTATAATTCAGAATTCACTGTTTTGACTGAACACTTTCTGCATGATTTTATACATTATTAAATGCACATATTTTTATAGATGTCAGTTTAGAGTGCTCTGCTTTTACTGTATTATTGATAATAATAGCAGATGATATCAATTGCCAGACGGATCAGTTCAATAATTTCTGGTTAATATATTCTTTGGCACTTTTAATTTCATTCAGAGTCTCCTGAAATTTAGCAGCTGTTCCTCTAATCTCAGGAATATGTTTCAAAGACCTGGTTTGTCCTGTTATTTTGTAATGATCAAGAATTTGTAATAGATCATTGATTTTGCCGTTTAGTTGCATATAATGCAGCTCGAGAGGTTTGTCAATTCTCTCCATGTTCATGGATCTCACTCTACTCATTATGACCTTATTTTGATCATAATCCTTCCTCATCTGCTGAAGCTCTTTCATAGTGTTAGAAATTGTTCTCAGATTCTCAATCATTGGCTTGGTTAAAGACAAACCCAAATCCACTATGGCTTTGATTCTTTGTGTTGCTTCTACCCAACGTCCCACTGTAGTTTCCTCATGTTCACCAGTGATGTCGGTCAGCCTCTTTATGTGACCCGTGAGAGTTTGATGATTTATGTTAAATCCTGAGTTGAGGCCCTTAATGCTTTGTTGCAATTCATTCACAAGTTTCCTGAAATACATACAAAAATAATCATAAGTAGACAGCACTGGATATGTGTTTTGTCTGTTTTATGGTATTACCAAATGACACATATTCTATTAACATTATGCAAATTGTAATTGTCATGCTGTACTTTTGCACTATAGCACACTAACAACAACACTATAAACTTCACAATAAAAGCTCTTTGTTAACATTAGTTAATTCATTGTGTAATAGATTCTGTGTTGTAGTTTTTATCCTTCTCTTGATAACTTCTCTCCGTCTCAGATGTTCATCATTGCTAACGTTACACCAGTGTCCTTTACTGGTAGCCTGGGAAAACCCAGACCACTTCCGGCAAATTTAGATTTGCTCTGCAAGTGGGTCTGGCAAAGAGCCCATTGAAACCCATTTCCAATCCGTCGAAATCGCGGCACCAATCAGAAACGTTGGGGCGGACTTTACACGATGAAGACAGAGCAGAGACGGTGACGCAGATTTTGTACATTACAAAGATGGATGCCGCCGTGGAACATCACAACATCACTCGTTCGAATCAGCTATCGCGTCTGTTTCAAGCGATTTAAAATTGTCATTTTCGTTAACACAAACAGAGAATTACTGAGAGTCTCGAGATGTTTCTCCGTCGCTCTGCATAGGTCATGTCATTCATCGCTCTGATTGGTTTTAGATCTATCCGACGTCCGTTGGTGACGCCCCTGTGGAAATGAATTGTCTATGGAGCTTTGCCAGACCCTTACTCAGTTACAACTGAGAGTGGTCTGGGTTTTCCCAGGCTACTTTACTGGCAGAACCTGCGCTAGTTCAACTCACTCAACTAATCATGTGTTCATCACTGTTCATACTTGGGGTGTTGAATTAAATATTATAAAAATGCACTGATGATAATGATGATAATAATATAATGATCTATGTAAAAACAGTCGGCTTAAAGGATCTACAAGTATTATATTATTATCTCATAAGTTAGTTCATGTATAGAGTTTATAGTGTGTGTGTGTGTGTGTGTGTGTGTTCTGTTGTGGTTTAAGGATCTGCTGAATACAGTATAAGTTACACTGTCCATATAAACTTCCCTCCTACACTTCACCAGTAACTTTTCATTTTAAAAATGTTGAAATTAACTAAGATTAATAAAATGCTGTAATAATAGTTAATGTTATCTAATGTAGTTAACTAATGTTAGCAAATTAAACCTTATTGTAAATGTCATATGGATAATAGTCAGTTGATTATAAAGTTATTAAAGATAAAGTCAAAGCTTTGAAGAAGAAACACTTACTGCTGATACATCTCGTCTGCTTGATTCTCTTCTACTGTATCAGACATTAAGCATTTTCACAGATTACTCAAATAATTCAAAAGTAAGAATAGTGCTGTGATAGAAGTATTGTAGTATCCTTGAGTAACCACTAGGTGTTGTGTTTGTATTACAAGTGTGTGTGTGTTCTGACCTGAAGAAGAAGATGAACACCCCATGTCTGTCTGTTGTTGTAACCGCTGTAAACAGAAGTAAGAATTACACCTCAATGTATGTAAAATCTGATTTATAGTGAAGATACTACAAGTATGTTATGATTTTGTGTGTGTATTTATTGTAGTTGAATGTCACATTCTTTGTTCTGTATTCCTGAAAGTATTTATTCCTGTAAAATATTTTCACTGCTTGTACACTTGTGTCAATGACAACGCTATCTCACGACCAATTCACACGAGTGAGTACGAGGCGGCTAATTCATACGATTGGGCAACTCGTAAAATATGTACGATTTAGCAAAGATGTGTACGAGTGAGGTTGTAGGAATTATCCACCTCGTAAAATTCATACCAATTGCTGTGAGATCAGGTCGGTCAATAACGTGACAATAAAGTAAAGGAAAACTCATCAATGATAGAACATTTAAGAATTTCAATTGAATTAATCCATGATGCAAAGATAAAAAACTGCTAGAGTAAACCATGGCTCATAAATTGCTAAATGAAAGTTAGACTCACACTGGACTGAAGGATGATGTCAAACACTGTGATCAGAGACACTGCTTGATAAGGTCACCAGTCTGTGTGTGTGTGTGTGTTCAGATCTGTCAAACACACCGAGAAGAGAAATTTACCATGAGAAAAACATAGACAATTCAAAAGTTATCAATCTTTATTTTACCGGCTGAAGCAACAAGAAGTGACAAGCAATGTTACACCTACTGTACACGAGCCAATGAGCTTCATCACACATCATCTCCTACTGTACATGAGCCAATGAGCTTCATCACACATAATCTCCTACTGTACATGAGCCAATAAGCTTCATCACACATAATCTCCTACTGTACATGAGCCAATGAGCTTCATCACACATCATCACCTACTGTACATGAGCCAATGAGCTTCATCACACATCATCTCCTACTCATGAGCCAATGAGCTTCATCACACATGTACACGAGCCAATGAGCTTCATCACACATTCTCTCACACCGATGAAGCTCATTGGCTGCAACATGTAGGTGTAATGTTACTTATCACCTGTTTTTAAAATCTAAGCCATGAAAGAATAAAGGTTTTTATATTTTCTAAAATTACTCGAGTGCCTTGGATTGTTTTTTCTTAATAGTGGATCCATCCCTACACCCGAAGAGCACGAGATACTGTTTAAAACCACACACTGTCTGTACGCTTTCAACATCATTCATCAGTGTCTGATTCGTCCAATTCGTCTGTTGTTTTTGAAAAGATCCTATTAGTTTATCTTTTTGAATTAAAAATGTAACTAAATTAATTCATGCAGATTTTTTTTTTTTAGATTTAGTCAGCATCATTTCTAAATACTACACTAGTGAAATATATAAACAAAATATATAATCATCTGTGTGTCATGGAATATAATCATAATTTGCTATAAATAAAGAAGTATGAATATTGCTGCCCACCTGGAGTGAGTGAAGAGCGTCTGAAGAGAGATTCAGTCCGACTGAAATACTGCTCATATTTATATGCTAATGCTCCATTTATATTCCGAAGAGTTTCGTTTCAATATGAGTTTACAAGGAACAACAGATTTAGGCCTACACATCACTATTGCAAAACTATCCGGTTCCTCTTTTGCCTTCAGGTGATTGTCTCGAAACTGTTTATCTTCTCTTTCAGTTCATGCCAAGTATTCTCCTTCAGCGTGTCCTGAAATATCCTGGAAGTTTCTCTTATTATACTGATGAATATCAGTGGTGTCTGATCTAATCTGGTTTTGTTGTTGTTGCAAGTCAAGTCATGTCAGCTTTATTTATATCGAGCTTTTTACAAAGCAGCTTTACAGTGATAACATAAAAATGAATGCAACAAAGATTGTTTAGGCTGTAGAATAAAGACAAAAACTAGACTAGAATAAAGTCATTTTCCAGCTTAAGTACGTTTTTAATTGATTATTTTCTGCGGTGAGAATCAGTTATTAACTTATGCACGTCAGCGTTTTCAACTGAAAACTGAAAACATTTTATGAGTTCTGGCCGTTAATTTACACAACTGTGTTTGGTGTCCTGAGGCTTATAGGGCTAGTGTTAAGATTAGAGTTCAAAACATCGCCTTCTACAGTCACGTAGTTCAGTTTAACACAGGCACATAGTCTAGTGTCCGACCATTTTCTGTCTCCTTCAGGCTAAAAGGTAGAGTATAATACAGAATTTGTTGTTAAATAATCTTTGAAAGATCTGTATTAACACTAGCAGCTTCTTCCACATTATCACTGTCTTCTTACTCTACTCTCACAGCCTATACACATACATGTACACATTCACATACATGTACACATACACATACACATGCAAATACACATACACATACACATACACATATATAGACAATTTCACAAGTTCACACTTACAAATAAATCTGATAGAATTATTGTTATATGCATATTTGGCGTGCTGTCTGAGGAGTGGGATTCCTTTTCATGTTGCGTTGACCAACTATCCAATGGATAAGTTGGACGGAGAGCTGAGCTCCTGCGGGAGCGTTAGGGAACATCACTGCTGCGGCAGTGGAGATCATTTTCCAAAGAAATAACTTCTGTGGGAGCTGTTGTTGTTGTTGTTGTTGCTGTTGCTGTTGTTGTTGTTGAATGGTGAAGTTGGTTCCCGTGGGAGTTTGGGTGGATGCTGCTGCAGCAGTTAGAATATTCACTAATTAGTGGATTGATGGTGTAAAGTGGATAAGGTGTATGGTTTGGGTGTATGGGAACTAGCTGGTGCTAAGGAATTTAGCTGATGAGGGTTTGTTGAGCTGCTTTGATGTGGGAAAGATGTGATCAAATGTAACTGCTGATTATTTGAGTGTGCTCCACCCAAACTTTGTTAATAAAACATCATTTAGATACTCCAATTCACCAATGCAGTATGTCTTTGAATATGTCTTTCGAGCAAGAGGAGAGGACATCAGCTTGTGAGTGTTTACTTTTCTCATTAGATTTTAGCGCGGTTCTTCGTTGCTAGGAAACTTTATTTAGTTTACTGTGTTTACCGTGGTAAAAATGTGTGCTGAAGTCGCGTTTGTTTGTTTGTCGTGCATCTCACGTGGCTTTGAGTTTCGCTTTGCTTAGTAGTAGGAAGTGGCCTGCTGAATTCAATAACGAGGTATTAGGCGTGTATATTATTGGTTAGTGCACCGCGGCAGCCCTTTTGTGAAGCCCTCATCGTGTGAAGACCGAAGAGTGTAAAGACCAGCGAGTCGCTAGTCTCCCGACTCCACTGAGCAAAGACACTGACAAGGCACTTGAGTATTATTTTCTTGTTGTTTCCTTTCTCTTCTGCACAACTTTTCTTCTAATCTTTGTTTGTGACCTCTCTTTTACACGTTTTCTCTCGTTTTCGAATCCCTACTATTACTAACACACGTAAATAAAATGTCACACGTAGGAGGCAGTACATTCCTAACAAGCTGCGTACGTCTCCGGTGTCTTCTAGTACGTTATTCTCTTTTCCTATTGGTCTCTGGAATTGCTAGTCCTCTGTAAACAAAGCTGACTTCATTACATCTATTTCTGGTCATTCAGGTCTCAGCCACCAGACCAGAGGACACTGCCACACCTGGTGAGTGAATCGATGCTATACGAGCAGGGGACAGTTGTGCCTGCATCGCCATCGAATCCCAAACCATGCCTAGAGAAGTGGTCCTCTGAGATGGAAGGAGCACACTCTACTTGACGTTCAGCCTTAACCCCAACTTTCTTATATACAACAGAACGACATCTTGATGCCGAACTGCCATCTGCTCGGATTGAGCTAAAATCAACCAATCATCGATGTAATTCAACGAATGCCCTGGAGTCTCAGTGGAGTCAGAGCTGCATCCACTGCATTCTCGGCTGGCCACTCGATATTTAGTTTAACAACAGCACGAGTCACAACCTCCATAAGCACCTCATAAGCAGGGGTATGAGGTGGCGAATCCTCAAAATCCCATGCATCAATGCTTACAACATCCAGATCCTCAGAAAAGGATAATTGTAGCACTGGTACCTCGCCTCGGGGAAAGAAACTGCAGCGCGTGCTTGAGCATGCTCCATTCCCACTCCCAAACAAGCTGCACACAGTTTGTATATATCATGTTGAACAAGCAGCAGTATAAACTCGTTTCCTTACGGGTGGGAACATATATAGTGATTGTGCAATAACAAAACAACACCAAATAGAGAGAGACAGTGTCCCAGAGAGCGCTTGCTGAAGACACAGAAGAAAGTGTCTGTTTCTGGGTATGATTTATAGTTTCCTGGTCTGTGATGTCATCCCCCTATGACGTCTCGACACCATTGGACTGATTCTACACGTGCTTCATGACGCAGCCCGAGTTAATTTGACCTAATTTCCGTCACTATTTTCTGATAAAAGAAAACCTCTGCTGTAATGTGAGAGTTTCTAGCCCTGAAATCAGCAGATCTACAGTAGAAAATCCCAGAATATGTAAACTTCTATAATTCACTTATTTCAAAGACTGCACATTTTATGCATGATTTTATACACATCATTAAATGCACACATTTGTAAAGATTTCAGTTTTTAGAGTGCTCTACTTTCACTCTATTATTGATAATAATACCAGACAGATAATTTCAATCATTTCTAAACAGATTTTGAACTTATTTATTAAAATATTCGCTAACACTTTACAATAAGGGTGCACTAATAAGCATTAATTCATGCTTAACTAATGCACAGATAATACTTAATTAATGTATTACTAATGATTATCTAAGCTATTCATTAATGATTGCCTCATTAGCAACTAATAAAGAGTCTGTCTGGTTAATATATTAGTTCATATATGAATTGTTATTAATTAAATATGTAAGTGTGTAAGGTGTATTAATACCTTATTTTATTAACTAATAGTGTTAATTAATTTTTTAACGAGGCCTATATGTATTTTATGCATGATTACTTGATCTTTTCTGTTACATTAAAGGGGACTTGACTTGCTGCCCGTAGGAATGGCTGCATTTGCACAGAACAGAACCATATTGCCAATATGCATTATCATTAAATATACAGGTAACACTTTACAATATATTAACCAGACAGACTCTTCATTAGTTGCTAATGAGGCAATCATTAATGAATAGCTTAGATAATCATTAGTAATACATTAATTCAGTATTATATGTGCATTAGTCAAGCATTAATTAATGCTTATTAGTGCACCCTTATTGTAAAGTGTTACCAAATATTCTTTGGCACTCATTCAGTCTCCTGAAATTGAGCAGCTGTTAATTTCTCTCATCTGATTAATACATTTCGAAGTTTCTGCTTCGTCTCTTTTTCTGACAATATGATACTGTAATAATCAAGATCAACTAATACAGTTGGGATTGTGTCAGTTAGTTGCTCAACCAGTTTTAGCGGTGTGGAAATTCTGCGGTTTTCTCAGATCTCGCTCTTGTCAGTATTTCCGTATTTTAAACAGAAATAATTTTCTCCATCTGCTGAAGCTCTTTTATGGTGTTATACATTTGTTGTTAATGTTAAATTATAAACATTGGGATGATTCTGTTATGGACATGTTTTATGATCTTCACAATAGTTTTGATCATGTTAGATGCTTCACCTGTTCCTCCAGCCATTCCCAATGTTAAAATTGATAAGGCCCGACGCGCTAGTCATCCCAAAATGTCCTCTGTAGTTTTCTTGTGCATGGATTCAAGTTCATCAGTGATGTCATTCAGCTCCTTTATTTTATCACTGAGAGTTTGATGATTTCTGTCAAATTTGGTTTCCTTAATGCGGGTTGCAATTTGTTAAAAAGAGCTTTAAGTTTCCTGAAATATCAAAACTTTTTCAGAAGTAGACAGAACATGTTTTGTCTGTTTTATCGAGCACAGTTCAGACAGGCCACGTAGGCACAGGCTGCGATCAGCTGATGCGGTCAACCACTACCTTTCTCCTATTAGACGGGAGGATATACGTGGCATTACTGCTCGGTAAGCTCAAACTGCTGGCAACCCTCCCGCCCTCACCACTATAAGTATCAAGCTTTTTATGTGCACCTTCTGGCTGTCATCTCTTTGTTTCAGATTACCAAGTAGTGATGGCAAAATGAGGTTTCCTGAACCACTGAGACCTCGCAGCCCATTGCTTCACCAAAAGGTTCATTACTCGAAGCTTCATTCATTATTGCTCACTCGTGACACCTAGCTACTGTGCAAAGAAATAGCAGACCAATAAATTAAAACTGAATCAATGACCTGAGCAGACATTTGTGTATCAAATAAAATATGTTTCTCTCTCTGTCTGAAATTACTTGTGCAGAGACAACTGTCACACACAGTTCATTAATTATTCATAAATCATTTGAATAGTGACAGTAGGAACAACAAAATTGAGACTGTGTTGAGTGCAGTGCTTATGGTGGAGGGAGTGTAATAACGCAAATTGCAACAGAAAAGTGTGGGATGGGGAAGATTAAGAATTGTTTCTGGTGTGTTTTGTGCATTGAACTGTTACTAGTTTTAGTGCAGTGTTGTGCTTATGGGACTATGGATTTAGAGGAACAAACTGCAACACTGTGGTTTGGGGTGGGTGACGGAAGGATGACACATTATTTTTATTGAGGAAGATAATTTTTTCAAGTGTGTTGGGGCTTAGACGATTCCTCTTCTTGGACAGAACCTCTCCAGCCTTGGAAAAGATCCTTTCGCATGGAACAGAGGATGCGGGGGAACATAACAATGCCAGTGCCAGCTGGTATAAATGAGGATACAGATGTTTATGTTGAGCCCAATATACTAGTGGATCCTCAGATCTTGTGAGATTCACTTCGGATAAATATCGGTCCACTTCTACAGTAGCATCTGCTGTTGCACTTGAGCTCATTCTACTGTGATCCACCGTGCTGTCCAGCAGATGCCGAAGGTCACCTAATAATAGAGGTACAAAGAAAAAAACTCCATTAACAGTGGTTCACAGAAATAATCACTAATGTGAACATTCACACAACAAAGACATATACTACTTACTGTTTGAAGATTGACCTGCTTCTGAAGAGGCTGGCAGCTGAGCTGGGAGTGTGTGGTGGAAGCAGAACGGAGACCAGAACTTCTGATCACAGTAGCACATTACAATTTTAATCTTGATATAGCTTCTTGCAGTTTCCCTTGACTCAAGAATCCCAGTTTTTTTAATATGGGATCCAATAACGTGGGTATGGTCATCACACGTATTGATTCCAAATGAACTGCGTGTTCCCTGACCCTCCGTCCAAGGCTGTCACCCAGCTGTCTCATCAATGATCTTTATTTAAAATCATATATTGCTATCATTTAAGTTTTACATTTGCAATACTTAAATACATTCTTGTCTTTGTTTAATAAAGCAGCTGTAACTTTTAAAACAGGCTTGTAGCCTATCCAGGGGCGTAATTTGTGGGGGGGTTGGGGGGGAGATAACCCCCCCAATATTTAAATCTATGCATTACAACCCCCCCACAACCCCCCCAAAATTTATACCATGATCACATGAAAACCCCCCCAATGTTCAAACCAAATCTACACCCTTGAGCCTATCTGTTGACATCAGAATGACCGACAACAATCCTGAACTAGATAGTAAAGTTCGTATAATTTTATTTAAGTAGGCATGAAAAAGTTTTTAAAGGACAAGTTCGGTATTTTACACTTAAAGCCCTGTTTACAGATCGTATCTGATGAAATAGAACGGTTAAGATTAAAATTTGGACACATGCTCCTGTCGCGAGAATTTTAGGTTTATTTAGCGTTTGTGGACCTATTTTGCCAAACGCGTCACACCCAGATTCTTCCGTTGAGAGCTTGAATAATAGACACCAGTTGGTGGCGATAATGCACCTTTGCCGATTGCAAGCAAACCGCTGGCATTTCATTTAATACACAGAAGAAGCAGAAGAAGAAGCGGCGGAGGAATATCGTACCTCACACAGCACATTCAATACAATCAATGGAGTTGGACAAACACTACGATAAAACCTGTTGGAATGCATCTTTTTCAGCGTTTTTTTTGGGCCCGTATCAGTGAACACCCCTGACCACTCGGCGAGTTTCACGTCTTTGTAAACGAAGGTTTAATGTGTTTTAGGAAGGAATCTTCCAGTGGCCATAGACAACCATTGTGTGGGGGTGGGGGGGAAGCAAATAAACCCAAAATTCTCGGGACTGGAACATGTGTCCAAATTTTAATCTTAACCGTTCTATTTCATCAGATACGATCTGTAAATAGGGCTTTAAGTGTAAAATACCGAACTTGTCCTTTAAATGTTCTGGTTTAACATGATTCACCATGTTTCTAGTGTGTTTTACTACTATTGCCGGCGCCACCATTGACTGCAGTTGCTTGACTTCCAGGTACATGTGATTGGTTGCTGCTACGTTGGACAATACTGATTGGCTGACACGAAATGGCAGGTCCCTCCTAATTTGGTAGGGCTTCCGGCTGTCAACGGCAGCTACTTCCTGCTGCCAGCTGCCGATTTTTTCACTGATTTCCTACTGGAGAGATCTGTCCGGCTTGCCTGCACTTTTTTCACTCCTCCCATCACGGCAGCCGCCTATTCTCGACTACATTTCAGAAGAAGCAAGGCTTGACATAAACCAATACATCATAACCTGTCAGTGTCTTTGTTATGACAACTTGACATTACTAAGTCATCAATTTGTCATAAACATGACATAGCAGATTAATTAACAGTTAAAATAATATATTGTAAACAAAAATTTGTTTATTTTAGCTTCATGTCGCTTTATAAAAGATGATTTTCAAATATACTCCCAGCTTATTTATAAAAGATAACACAGTTTGGTGAATATGTTGGTGAGATCAGATGTACATTTATTTTGTAATGGATATTTTGGTCTTTACATCTGCATCAGCTGGGAAAGCATGATTATTGTTTTTATTTTACAGTGCATTACAAAACAGTAACATATACAACAAAAAAGGCAATTAAAATAATTACCTGAAGAATTATTATAGATAATAATACCAGATGATGATAATACCAGACAGATCAGTTCAATCATTTCTAAACAGATTTTAAACTAATGTGTCAATATATTCTTTGGCACTTTTAATTTCATTCACAGTCTTCTGAAATTGTTTAGCTGTTTCTCTCATCCGACAAATCAAAGTTTGTTTATCATTTTGTCCTGTGATTTTGTAATGAGCAAGATCTTGTAATAGAGTATCAATTGTGTGGTTTAGTTGCTCGTGCGGTTCCAGAGGTTTGTCAATTTTCCCCAGTTTCGCGGATCTCACTCTTCTCAGCATTTCCTTATTGGGAACAGAATCCTCCTTCATCTGCTGAAGCTCTTTTATGGTGTTGTAAATTGTCCTCAGATGTTGAATCATTGGTTTGGTCAAACCCAAACCCAGTACGGCTGCGATTCTGTTTCTTGATTCTCCCAAACTTCCTACTGTAGTTTTCTCAAGTTCATCAGTGATGTCGTTCAGCTTCTTTATTTGACAAGTGAGAGTCTGATGATTTTTGTCAAATCCTGAGATCAGTTCCTTATTGCTGTGTCTCAATTTGTCACAAAGAGCTTCAAGTCTCCTGAAATATCAAAAAACAATCATAAGTCAGCACTGGATATATGTTTTGTCTATTTTATGGTTTAAAAGCCAAACGACACATATTCTATTAACATTATGCAAATTGTAATTGTCATGCTGTACTTTTGCACTATAGCAAACTAACAACAACACTATAAACTTCACAATAAAAGCTCTTTGTTAACATTAGTTAATTCATTGTGTAATAGATTCTGTGTTGTAGTTTTTATCCTTCTCTTGATAACTTCTCTCCGTCTCAGATGTTCATCATTGCTAACGTTACACCAGTGTCCTTTACTGGCAGAACCTGCGCTAGTTCCACTCACTCAACTAATCATGTGTTCATCACTGTTCATACTTGGGGTGTTGAATTAAATATTATAAAAATGCACTGATGATAATGATAATAATATAATGATCTATGTAAAAACAGTCGGCTTAAAGTATCTACAAGTATTATATGATTATCTCATAAGTTAGTTCATGTGTGTGTGTGTGTGTGTGTGTGTGTGTGTGTGTGTGTGTGTGTGTGTGTGTGTGTGTGTGTGTGTGTGTTCTGTTGTGGTTTAAGGATCTGCTGAATACAGTATAAGTTACACTGTCCATATAAACTTCCCTCCTACACTTCACCAGTAACTTTTCATTTTAAAAATGTTGAAATGAACTAAGATTAATAAAATGCTGTAATAATAGTTCATGTTAACTAATTAGACCTTGTTGTAAATGATGTACTCATATGGATAATAATCAGTTGATTATAAAGTTAATAAAGATAAAGTCAAAGCTTTGAAGAAGAAACACTTACCGCTGAGACTTCTCGTCTGCTTGATCCACTTCTCCTGTATCAGACATTAAACATTTTCACAGATTACTCACGATCATTCATAACTAACAATATATATATAGTGCTGTGATAGAAGTATTGTAGTATTCTGGAGTAACCACTAGGTGTGTGTTTGTATTACAAGTGTGTGTGTGTGTGTGTGTGTGTGTGTGTGTGTGTGTGTGTGTGTGTGTGTGTGTGTGTGCGTGCGTGCGTGCGTGCGTGTGTGTTTGTGTGTGTGTGTGTGTGTGTGTGTGTGTGTGTGTGTTCTGACCTGAAGACAACCATGATCCCATGTCTGTTGCTGTAACCGCTGTAAACAGAAGTAAAGTGAGAATTACACCTCAATGTATGTATAATCTGATTTATAGTGAAGATACTACAAGTATGTAATGATTGTGTGTGTATTTATTGAAGTTGAATGTCACATTCTTTGTTCTGTATTCCTGTAAGTATTTATTCCTATAAAATATTGTATATTTGTGTCAATGACAACACTATCTCACGACCAATTCATACGAGTGAGTACGAGGCGGCTAATTCATACGATTGGACAACTCGTAAAATATGTAAGATTTAGCAAAGATGTGTACGAGTGAGGTTGTAGGAATTATCCACCTCATAAAATTCATACCAATTGCTGTGAGATCAGGTCAGTCAATGACGTGACAATAAAGTAAAGGAAAACTCATCAATGTTAGAACATTAAAACATTTCAATTGAATTAATCCATGATGCAAAGATAAAAAACTGCCAGAGCAAACCATGGCTCATAAATTGCTAAAGTAAAGTTAGACTCACGCTGGACAAGATGATGTCAAACACTGTGATCAGAGACACTGCTTGATAAGGTCACCAGTCTGTGTGTGTGTGTGTGTTCAGATCTGTCAAACACACTGAGAAGAGAAATTCACCATGAGAAAAACATAGACAATTCAAAAGTTCTCAATCTTTATTTTACCGGCTGAAGCAACAAGAAGTGACAAGCAATGTTACACCTACTGTACACGAGCCAATGAGCTTCATCACACATCATCTCCTACTGTACATGAGCCAATGAGCTTCATCACACATCATCACCTACTGTACATGAGCCAATGAGCTTCATCACACATCATCTCCTACTGTACACGAGCCAATGAGCTTCATCACACATAATCTCCTACTGTACATGAGCCAATGAGCTTCATCACACATCATCACATACTGTACACGAGCCAATGAGCTTCATCACACATCATCTCCTACTGTACACGAGCCAATGAGCTTCATCACACATCATCTCCTACTGTACATGAGCCAATGAGCTTCATCACACATCATCTCCTACTGTACATGAGCCAATGAGCTTCATCACACATCATCTCCTACTGTACATGAGCCAATGAGCTTCATCACACATCATCTCCTACTGTACATGAGCCAATGAGCTTCATCACACATCATCTCCTACTGTACATGAGCCAATGAGCTTCATCACACATCATCTCCTACTGTACATGAGCCAATGAGCTTCATCACACATCATCACCTACTGTACATGAGCCAATGAGCTTCATCACACATCATCACCTACTGTACATGAGCCAATGAGCTTCATCACACATAATCTCTTACTGTACACGAGCCAATGAGCTTCATCACACATCATCTCCTACTGTACATGAGCCAATGAGCTTCATCACACATCATCTCCTACTGTACATGAGCCAATGAGCTTCATCACACATCATCTCCTACTGTACATGAGCCAATGAGCTTCATCACACATCATCTCCTACTGTACATGAGCCAATGAGCTTCATCACACATCATCTCCTACTGTACACGAGCCAATGAGCTTCATCACACATAATCTCCTACTGTACACGAGCCAATGAGCTTCATCACACATCATCACCTACTGTACATGAGCCAATGAGCTTCATCACACATCATCTCCTACTGTACATGAGCCAATGAGCTTCATCACACATCATCACCTACTGTACATGAGCCAATGAGCTTCATCACACATCATCACCTACTGTACACGAGCCAATGAGCTTCATCACACATCATCTCCTACTGTACATGAGCCAATGAGCTTCATCACACATCATCACCTACTGTACATGAGCCAATGAGCTTCATCACACATCATCTCCTACTGTACATGAGCCAATGAGCTTCATCACACATCATCTCCTACTGTACATGAGCCAATGAGCTTCATCACACATCATCTCCTACTGTACATGAGCCAATGAGCTTCATCACACATCATCTCCTACTGTACATGAGCCAATGAGCTTCATCACACATCATCACCTACTGTACACGAGCCAATGAGCTTCATCACACATCATCTCCTACTGTACATGAGCCAATGAGCTTCATCACACATCATCTCCTACTGTACATGAGCCAATGAGCTTCATCACACATCATCTCCTACTGTACATGAGCCAATGAGCTTCATCACACATCATCACCTACTGTACATGAGCCAATGAGCTTCATCACACATCATCACCTACTGTACACGAGCCAATGAGCTTCATCACACATCATCACCTACTGTACATGAGCCAATGAGCTTCATCACACATCATCACCTACTGTACACGAGCCAATGAGCTTCATCACACATCATCTCCCTACTGTACATGAGCCAATGAGCTTCATCACACATCATCACCTACTGTACATGAGCCAATGAGCTTCATCACACATCATCACCTACTGTACACGAGCCAATGAGCTTCATCACACATCATCACCTACTGTACACGAGCCAATGAGCTTCATCACACATCATCACCTACTGTACATGAGCCAATGAGCTTCATCACACATCATCACCTACTGTACATGAGCCAATGAGCTTCATCACAACATCATCTCCTACTGTACATGAGCCAATGAGCTTCATCACACATCATCTCCTACTGTACATGAGCCAATGAGCTTCATCACACATCATCACCTACTGTACATGAGCCAATGAGCTTCATCACACATCATCACCTACTGTACATGAGCCAATGAGCTTCATCACACATAATCTCTTACTGTACACGAGCCAATGAGCTTCATCACACATCATCTCCTACTGTACATGAGCCAATGAGCTTCATCAACACATCATCTCCTACTGTACATGAGCCAATGAGCTTCATCACACATCATCTCCTACTGTACATGAGCCAATGAGCTTCATCACACATCATCTCCTACTGTACATGAGCCAATGAGCTTCATCACACATCATCTCCTACTGTACACGAGCCAATGAGCTTCATCACACATAATCTCCTACTGCTACACGAGCCAATGAGCTTCATCACACATCATCACCTACTGTACATGAGCCAATGAGCTTCATCACACATCATCTCCTACTGTACATGAGCCAATGAGCTTCATCACACATCATCACCTACTGTACATGAGCCAATGAGCTTCATCACACATCATCACCTACTGTACACGAGCCAATGAGCTTCATCACACATCATCTCCTACTGTACATGAGCCAATGAGCTTCATCACACATCATCCTCCTACTGTACATGAGCCAATGAGCTTCATCACACATCATCTCCTACTGTACATGAGCCAATGAGCTTCATCACACATCATCACCTACTGTACATGAGCCAATGAGCTTCATCACACATCATCACCTACTGTACACGAGCCAATGAGCTTCATCCACACATCATCACCTACTGTACATGAGCCAATGAGCTTCATCACACATCATCACCTACTGTACACGAGCCAATGAGCTTCATCACACATCATCTCCTACTGTACATGAGCCAATGAGCTTCATCACACATCATCACCTACTGTACATGAGCCAATGAGCTTCATCACACATCATCACCTACTGTACACGAGCCAATGAGCTTCATCACACATCATCACCTACTGTACACGAGCCAATGAGCTTCATCACACATCATCACCTACTGTACATGAGCCAATGAGCTTCATCACACATCATCACCTACTGTACATGAGCCAATGAGCTTCATCACACATCATCACCTACTGTACACGAGCCAATGAGCTTCATCACACATCATCTCCTACTGTACATGAGCCAATGAGCTTCATCACACATCATCTCCTACTGTACATGAGCCAATGAGCTTCATCACACATCATCACCTACTGTACACGAGCCAATGAGCTTCATCACACATCATCTCCTACTGTACATGAGCCAATGAGCTTCATCACACATCATCACCTACTGTACATGAGCCAATGAGCTTCATCACACATAATCTCCTACTGTACACGAGCCAATGAGCTTCATCACACATCATCTCCTACTGTACACGAGCCAATGAGCTTCATCACACATCATCAACTACTGTACATGAGCCAATGAGCTTCATCAAACATCATCACCTACTGTACACGAGCCAATGAGCTTCATCACACATCATCACCTACTGTACATGAGCCAATGAGCTTCATCACACATCATCACCTACTGTACATGAGCCAATGTGCTTCATCACACATAATCTCCTACTGTACACGAGCCAATGAGCTTCATCACACATCATCTCCTACTGTACATGAGCCAATGAGCTTCATCACACATCATCAACTACTGTACATGAGCCAATGAGCTTCATCACACATCATCTCCTACTGTACACGAGCCAATGAGCTTCATCACACATCATCACCTACTGTACATGAGCCAATGTGCTTCATCACACATCATCTCCTACTGTACACGAGCCAATGAGCTTCATCACACATCATCACCTACTGTACATGAGCCAATGAGCTTCATCACACATCATCACCTACTGTACATGAGCCAATGAGCTTCATCACACATCATCACCTACTGTACATGAGCCAATGAGCTTCATCACACATCATCACCTACTGTACATGAGCCAATGAGCTTCATCACACATCATCACCTACTGTACACGAGCCAATGAGCTTCATCACACATCATCTCCTACTGTACATGAGCCAATGAGCTTCATCACACATCATCACCTACTGTACACGAGCCAATGAGCTTCATCACACATAATCTCCTACTGTACACGAGCCAATGAGCTTCATCACACATCATCACCTACTGTACATGAGCCAATGAGCTTCATCACACATCATCACCTACTGTACACGAGCCAATGAGCTTCATCACACATCATCTCCTACTGTACACGAGCCAATGAGCTTCATCACACATCATCTCCTACTGTACACGAGCCAATGAGCTTCATCACACATCATCTCCTACTGTACACGAGCCAATGAGCTTCATCACACATAATCTCCTACTGTACACGAGCCAATGAGCTTCATCACACATCATCTCCTACTGTACACGAGCCAATGAGCTTCATCACACATCATCTCCTACTGTACATGAGCCAATGAGCTTCATCACACATCATCACCTACTGTACATGAGCCAATGAGCTTCATCACACATCATCACCTACTGTACATGAGCCAATGAGCTTCATCACACATCATCTCCTACTGTACACGAGCCAATGAGCTTCATCACACATCATCTCCTACTGTACACGAGCCAATGAGCTTCATCACACATCATCTCCTACTGTACATGAGCCAATGAGCTTTATCACACATCATCTCCTACTGTACATGAGCCAATGAGCTTCATCACACATCATCACCTACTGTACATGAGCCAATGAGCTTCATCACAAATCATCTCCTACTGTACATGAGCCAATGAGCTTCATCACACATCATCACCTACTGTACATGAGCCAATGAGCTTCATCACACATCATCACCTACTGTACACTAGCCAATGAGCTTCACCACACATCATCTCCTACTGTACATGAGCCAATGAGCTTCACCACACATCATCTCCTACTGTACATGAGCCAATGAGCTTCATCACACATCATCTCCTACTGTACATTAGCCAATGAGCTTCATCACACATCATCTCCTACTGTACACAAGCCAATGAGCTTCATCACACATAATCTCCTACTGTACACGAGCCAATGAGCTTCATCACACATCATCTCCTACTATACATGAGCCAATGAGCTTCATCACACATCATCACCTACTGTACATTAGCCAATGAGCTTCATCACACATCATCACCTACTGTACATTAGCCAATGAGCTTCATCACACATCATCTCCTACTGTACATTAGCCAATGAGCTTCATCACACATCATCACCTACTATACATGAGCCAATGAGCTTCATCACACATCATCACCTACTGTACACGAGCCAATGAGCTTCATCACACATCATCACCTACTGTACATGAGCCAATGAGCTTCATCACACATCATCACCTACTGTACATGAGCCAATGAGCTTCATCACACATCATCTCCTACTGTACATGAGCCAATGAGCTTCATCACACATCATCTCCTACTGTACATGAGCCAATGAGCTTCATCACACATCATCTCCTACTGTACATGAGCCAATGAGCTTCATCACACATCATCTCCTACTGTACATGAGCCAATGAGCTTCATCACACATCATCTCCTACTGTACATGAGCCAATGAGCTTCATCACACATAATCTCCTACTGTACACGAGCCAATGAGCTTCATCACACATCATCACCTACTGTACACAAGCCAATGAGCTTCATCACACATCATCTCCTACTGTACATGAGCCAATGAGCTTCATCACACATAATCTCCTACTGTACACGAGCCAATGAGCTTCATCACACATCATCACCTACTGTACATGAGCCAATGAGCTTCATCACACATAATCTCCTACTGTACACGAGCCAATGAGCTTCATCACACATCATCTCCTACTGTAGATGAGCCAATGAGCTTCATCACACATAATCTCCTACTGTACACGAGCCAATGAGCTTCATCACACATCATCACCTACTGTACATGAGCCAATGAGCTTCATCACACATCATCACCTACTGTACACGAGCCAATGAGCTTCATCACACATCATCTCCTACTGTACACGAGCCAATGAGCTTCATCACACATAATCTCCTACTGTACATGAGCCAATGAGCTTCACCACACATCATCTCACACCGATGAAGCTCATTGGCTGCAACATGTAGGTGTAATGTTACTTATCACCTGTTTTTAAAATCTAAGCCATGAAAGAATAAAGTTTTTTATATTTTCTAAAATTACTTGAGTGCCTTTGATTGTTTTTTCTTAAGAGTGAAACCATCCCTACACCCGAAGAGCACGAGATACTGTTTAAAACCACACACTGTCTGTACGCTTTTAAAATCATTCATCAGTGTCTGATTCGTCCAACTCATCTGTTGTTTTTGAAAAGATCCTATTAGTTTATCTTTTTGAATTAAAAATTGAAATAATCAATTAACTAAATTAATTCATGCAGAAAAAATTGTGATATTTTTTTATTTGATAATTAATTTGTCAGTTTTATTGAAGTTGCATCATTCTAAAAACTACACTAGTGAAATAAATAAACAACTAAAATATATAATCATCTGTGTAATAAGAATATAATAAATTTGCTAAAAAGAATACTAAAGAAGTATGAATCACTGTCTTTGTAATATTTGTATATAAATAACTAAAATATATAATCATCTGTGTGTCATTGGAATATAATCATAATTTGCTATAAATAAAGAAGTATGAATATTGCTGCCCACCTGGAGTGAGTGAAGAGCGTCTGAAGAGAGATTCAGTCCGACTGAAATACTGATCATATTTATATGCTCATGCTCCATTTATATTCCGAAGAGTTTCGTTTCAATATGAGTTTACAAGGAACAACAGATTTAGGCCTACACATCACTATTGCAAAACTATCCGGTTCCTCTTTTGCCTTCGGGTGCTTGTCTGCAAATTATTTTCTCTTTCACCTCATGCCAAGTTTTCCGAGAAAAACTGTTTTTCCAGTAAACTCCGTCAGTGTGTCTTGATTGATTGGTGTCCTGAGGCTTATAGGGTTAGTGTTGGGAATAAGATTAGTTCAATACAGCGCCTTCTACAATTCAGTTTAACAACGGCACTTAGTCTTCTGTCTCCTTCAGGCTAAAAGGTAGAGTATAATACAGACTTCTTTGTTTAATAATCTTTGACAGATCTGTATTAACACTAGCAGCTGTTCTTCCACATTATCACTGTCTTCTTACTCTACTCTCACACCCTACACACATACACATTCACATACATGTACACATACACATACTGTACATGGACTATATGTCACGATATGTGATATATTTTATATATGATTCTCTGGAAAGGGGATTTTTCTTGCACTGTATGCCAAGTTTTACAAGAAACAACATGCACAGCAGGGACCAACGTGATCCACAGCTAAACAAGCACAGCTGTCAACAGCTAAACAGAGTGTGTGTGTGTGTGTGTGTGTGTGTGTGTCATAGTTAGGCGGCTGAAACAGTCTTTAATCTATTAAAGAATATTTAGTAGCAGATTCAAACAAGGAAACACACAGAACACAGCTTTAACATAAACGTTTAACACTATTTTTATTATTATTATTTATTAATTCTCGAGGGACAGGTCAATTAGACAAATCACTGAAACTCGTAGGAAAACTGGGTCAATGGACAAACAGGCAAACAGAATCTGAACACATTAAAAAACAAATTATTAACACAACATAACTCTGACCGTATGAGCCAGATGTCTCCATTTCGAATGAGTTGTTGAGAAAACAGAAGTACTAGAAGAAGTAAAGGGGACTTCAGCATCACAATATGGAAGTTATGCAAGTTTTTGGGATATCATTCACTGTAAGGAAAATCCCCTGCTCTCAGATGATAACCTAAAGTTGGCATTTGTCCCTAAGGACTTCTCGTAAATGGGCGTTCACTATCATTCCAGCTTTGATTCGCTCCGCACTTCACACCGTTCAACTTGCTCTTTTATGCAAACTTAATGACCTGAGATGTGTTTGCTCTGCCAGACACTGGTCATTGTGAGTTAAGGTAATGATAATAATAATGATAATAATACAATAAAATAAAATAAATAACATGATAGGCTACTGTAGTGCAAAAACTTGAAAGGGAGAGCTGATATTATTATGGGGTGTAGAGTAGTTGTGCTTTCTGATTACTTCCATCCCAGGATTTCCACTTGATATCTCACATGAGTTGTTTGAAAGTGTTGTTTCTGTGGTCTTAAAAAATAAATAAATGGTTTCATCAACTGAAACATGTCAACTAACTGTCATTATAGTATTAGTAGAGTATTAGTAGACTGTCTGTTAAATATCTGATAACTCTTTATTGTGATAGCATCAGATAGCCTCAACAGATATTCACTGACTATAAGTAACTTGGCAACTACATGTCAACTTATTCTAACCCTAACCCTACCAGTCTACTAATACTCTACTAATACTCTACTAATACCCTACTAATACTATACTAATACTATACTCTACTACTCTACTAATACTCTACTAATACTCTAATAATACCCTACTAATACTATACTAATACTATACTCTACTACTCTACTAATACTCTACTCTACTAATACTCTACTAATGCTCTACTAATCTACTACTCTACTAATACTCTACAGCACTAATAATACTCTATTAATACTATACTAATACACTGCTAATAAACTGCTAATACTCTACTAATGCTCTACTAATACTCTACTAATACACTGCTAATACTCTACTAATACACTGCTAATACTCTACTAATACACTGCTAATACTCTACTAATACACTGCTAATACTCTACTAATACACTGCTATTACTCTACTAATACACTGCTAATACTCTACTAATACTCTACTCTACTAATACTCTAATACTACTCTACTAATACACTACTAATGCTCTACTCTAATAATAATCTCTAATTCTGAATTGTATTGACCTTGTTAATATAATACCATTTATCTGAGTCCCTGTGCTTATCGTAATGAAATATTTTAATTGAGTTAACTTAGTTTTCTATCCAGTTATATGCATTAGTGTTTTTTTTATTTGTATTTAATGTAAATGTATTATATAGCTGTTGATATGAGATTAATAAGCATGTTTCATCACAGATGTTTAATGTCCAGCAGATGAAGCTCGAGAGCAGGAGAGTCCACAGATAACAGAACGCTTCAGAAACATTGTTCTGCTTATGGGAACATTACAATGTCCAGTTTACTTAATATTAGTGGAATGTTTTTTTAAGGTTAGTATGATGTTCCTGAAACTTTCTTTAAACTTAATTTTTATTAACAACTCAACGTTTCACACAGTAAATTCCTCTTTAAAAACGTTACTGATTAATATAGCCTACTAATTAATGACATAAGAATTTGAGTTTGATCTGTTTGATATAGTGAAAAAGTCCAATACAAGTCAGTTATTAAAGGCATACTATGCAGTTTCCGTTTTTGTCATGAGTACTTGTTTTTAACGTTACTGTCGTAAATACCACTCACATTTTCTTTTCCTAGACTCTTCCGAGCACTCTTTCGTCGAGTCTGCCATGAATCACGTCTGAAATGCGTGCTAGTGTCTTCCATAGAGGCTGCTTCATATGTTGTTGATGTAAGTGACGTCGTGCCGTAAAGCAAATCGTGATTCTCTCGAGATGTGGCGGGACTTGACAGAGCGCCACCTCTCAAACCTGCATCGCTGATTTTGCCAGCTGCGACCTACTACGAGTTTGTTTACCACCAAAATTATTTTGAAGCTGTTATATTAATGTTCAAATCTTGCATAGAGTGCTTTTAAAAAGAACGAATAAAAAAATACCAAAATCATTTTCAGTAAACCAACCCTCACAACAAGAATAGTTTCAAGACTGAATATATTGTAAACAACAATTTGTTTATTTTAGCTTCATGTCGCCTCTTAAAAGATTAGAAGAAATATCTTCCTATATGCTGACTAATAAATGATCACATAATTTGGTGAATATGTTGGTCAGATCAGATGTACATTTATTTTGTAATGGATATTTTGGTCTTGGTCTGCATCAGCTGGGAAAGCATGATTATTATTTTATTTTTTTTACATTACATTACAAAACAAACAGTAACATATACAAAAAAAAAAGGCAAATAAAATGAATGCCTGAATAATTTCACAAGAAATAAACAGAATCTAAACTCCAGAACAAGTGATTCATTTACAAGACAAATTGAGTTTATCCAAGGTCATACAGAACCAGAAAAACAAGAACAAAAGTTTGATTAAACAACATCTTTCAAACACCTACAGTATATGACTAGAGTAATATAATCACATATTACAAAATCAATGTAAAAAAGAAAGAAAGTAAATTTGACCTCATTTTCGTCACTATTTTCTGATAAGAGAAAACCTCTGCTGTAATGTGAGAGTTTCTAGCCCTGAAATCATCAGATCTACAGTAGAAAATCCCAGAATATGTAAACTTCTATAATTCAGAATTCACTGCTTTCAAAGACTGAACACTTTCTGCAAGATTTTATACATCATTAAATGCACACGTTTGTAAAAATGTCAGTTTAGAGTGCTCTGCTTTTACTGTATTATAGATAATAATACCAGATGATGATAATACCAGACAGATCAGTTCAATCATTTCTAAACAGATTTTAAACTAATGTGTCAATATATTCTTTGGCACTTTTAATTTGATTCACAGTCTTCTGAAATTGTTTAGCTGTTTCTCTCATCCGACGAATCAAAGTTTGTGTCTCATTTTGTCCTGTGATTTTGTGATGATCAATATCTTGTAATAGAGTATCAATTGTGCTGTTTAGTTGCTTGTGCGGTTCCAGAGGTTTGTCAATTTTCCCCAGTTTCGCGGATCTCACTCTTCTCAGCATTTCCTTATTGTGATCAGAATCCTCCGTCATCTGCTGAAGCTCTTTTATGGTGGTGTAAATTGTCCTCAGATGTTGAATCATTGGTTTGGTCAAACCCAAACCCAGCACGGCTGCGATTCTGTTTCCTGATTCTCCCAAACTTCCCACTGTACTTTTCTCAAGTTCATCAGTGATGTCGTTCAGCTTCTTTATTTGACAAGTGAGAGTTTGATGATTTTTGTCAAATCCTGAGTTCAGTTCCTCAATGCTTTGTTTCAATTCGTTTACAAGTTTCCTGAAAATATAAACAACAACAACAACAAAAAATCATAAGTAGACAGCACTAGTTTTGTCTATTTTATGGTTAAACAGCCAAATGACAGTCTAAAAAATGCTGGGTGGTTTTAACCCAACTTTGGGTCAAATATGGACAAACCCAGCCATTGGGTTACATTTTTTTATTGCATTTTTGATCCAACGTTTGGGTTTGTCCATATTTGTCCCAAAATTGGGTTAAAACAACCCAGCATTATTTTATTAACATTATGCAAATTGTAATTGTCATGCTGTACTTTTGCACTATAGCAAACTAACAACAACACTATAAACTTCACAATAAAAGCTCTTTGTTAACATTAGTTAATTCATTGTGTAATAGATTCTGTGTTGTAGTTTTTATCCTTCTCTTGATAACTTCTCTCCGTCTCAGATGTTCATCATTGCTAACGTTACACCAGTGTCCTTTACTGGCAGAACCTGCGCTAGTTCCACTCACTCAACTAATCATGTGTTCATCACTGTTCATACTTGGGGTGTTGAATAAAATATTATAAAAATGATGATAATAATAGAATGATCTATGTAAAAACAGTCGTCTTAAAGTATCGGAGTATTATATGATTATCTAATAAGTTAATTAATTTATAGAGTTGTGTGTGTGTGTGTAAATGAAATGTGAACACATTCATGTTCTGTTGTGGTTTAAGGATCTGATGAATAAGTTGATCCTCTAATAAATAAATGTTCATAAATAAATACAGTATAAGTTACACTGTCCATATAAACTTCCCTCGTACACTTCACCAGTAACTTTTTTTTAATTTTTTTATTAACCACGATTAATAAAATGCTGTAATAATAGTTCATGTTAACTAATGTAGTTAATTATTTTTAACAAATGAAACATGTACTCATATTGACAATAATCAGTTGATTATAAAGTTAATAATGATAAAGTCAAAGCTTTGAAGAAGAAACACTTACTCCTGAGACATCTCGTCTGCTGGATCCTCTTCTCCTGTATCAGACATTAAGCATTTTCACAGATTACTCACGATCATTCATAACTAACAATATATATAGTTCTGCAATAGAAGTATGTAATAACTGTGTATGTATTTATTGTAGTTGAATCAATGTCACTTTTTTTGTTCTGCATTAAATTTATGCACAGAATATTTCCATTGCTTGTACAGTTGTGTCAATGACGTGACAATAAAGTAAATGAAATTTAATCAATGTAAGAAAATTCAATAATTTAAATGTAATTAATTCATGATGCAAAGATATAAAACTGCCAGAGTAAACCATGGCTCATGAATTGATAAAGTAAAGTTAGACTCACGCTGGACTGAAGATGATGTCAAACACTGTGATCAGAGACACTGCTTTATAAGGTCACCAGTCTCTGTGTGTGTGTGTGTGTGTGTGTGTGTGTGTGTGTGTGTGTGTGTGTGTGTGTGTGAGTGTGTGTGTGTGAGTGTTCAGATCTGTCAAACACACTGAGAAAAATCACCATGAGAAAAACATCTACAAATCAAAAGTGAATTAAAACCACACACTGACTGTACAGTTTCAAAATCATTCATCAGTTTTCTTTCCAAATCTTTTTTTTTAAAAGATCATATTAGTTTATTTATTTTAATTAAAATGTTTATTTTGAACTAATCAATGAACTAAATGAATTCATGCACAATATTTATTGAAGTTGCATAATTTCTATAAAACTACACAAGTGAAATAAACAACTAAAATATGTAATCATCTGTGAGTAATAGGAATATAATCATAATTTGCTATAAATAAAGAAGTATGAATATTGTTGCTCACCTGGAGTGAGTGAAGAGCGTCTGAAGAGAGATTCAGTGCGACTGAAATACTGCTCATACTTTTATGATCCATTTACTTTCACTTACTTTCACATCTCTATAATGTTACTCTTGCGAAACTATCCGGTTCTTCTTTTGCCTTCGGGTGATTTTCTGGAAACTGTTTATTCTCACTTTCACTTCATGCCAAGTATTCCAGGAAAAACTGCTTTTCCAGCAAACTCCTTCAGTGTGTCCTGAAATATCCTGGTAGTTTCTCTTATTATACTGATGAATATCAGTGTGTCTGATCTGATCTGGTTTTGTTGTTGTTGCAAGTCAAGTCACGTCTTTATTTATATAGAGCTTTGAAAAAAGGTTTACAGTAATAACAGAAAATGAATGCAACAAATATTGTTTTGGCTGTACAGTAGATCTAGAATAAAGTCATTGTCCAGCTTAAGTACTTTTTTAGCGTTTTTGTCTGCGTTTTCAACTGAAAACAGAAAACTTTTAATGAGTTCTCGAGGTAGTCGCAGGAAGGTGCCCCATCCCAAACCTCAGGCGTTGCGGCGCTCCCGTTGGCAGGTCAAAGATGGGTCCAGGAAGTGTTTGCAGGGCCACTCCTTCCCCCGGCCGGGGGAATACCTCTTCTTCCACAGAACTGACATGCCCATCTCCATGTCGTTCCATGTTGGAAATTGGTTACATCCGTAACCGAGACGTTTTCTACCCAGTTATATGCATTAGTGTGTTTTTTAGTTATATTTAATGTAAATGTATTTTAAAGCTGTTGATATCAGATTAATAAGCATGTTTCATCACAGATGTTTAATGTCCAGCAGATGAAGCTCGAGAGCAGGAGAGACGAACTCCACAGATAACAGAACGCTTCACAAACATTGTTCTGCTTATGGGAACATTAAAATGTCCAGTTTACTTAATATTAGTGGAATGTTTTTTTAGGGTTAGTATGATGCTCCTGAAACTTTCTTTAAACTTAATTTTTATTAATAACTCAACATTTCACACAGTAAATTCCTCTTTAAAAACGTTACTGATTAATGACATAATAATTTGAGTTTGAAAAACACTTTTTGTTTCTGGGACATCAACGAACACCACTAACCACTCGGTGAGTTTAACAATTTTGTAAACGAACATTATTGGCTGTTTTAATGACATTTTCGGACATGCCCATTGACTCCAATGTTAAATGGGTCCATGGCCAATTCTATTATAGTCAAAAACTCGAGAGAGGAACCATTGTCAAAAAAATGTTGTCCACCACTCTTGTTCATCCAAAACAAACTACAATATAGACTCAAGGTGTTAAATACCGGAATTATCCTTTAATATTAGTGGAATGTTTTTTTAAAGGTTAGTATAATGTTCCTGAAACATTCTTTAAACTTAATTTTTTTTTTTATATAGTAATAATTAGTAATGGATAATTTTATAATAATGATGTTGCTGCAGAGACGAAACAGGATCTAAAATTATTAAACGAAGATCTGTCTTTTATTAAACGAAATCAAAAAACTTACAGAGAGCGGGAACAGAACAACAAACTTAAAGCAATGACAAGAACGGACAAAAGAATAAGACAGAACACAGGTCAAGGTCACTTTTATTTATATAGCACCTTAAAACAACATTACTGCTGACCAAGGTGCTTCACAAAAACACACACAAAAATAAGTCACACAAAATTACATAGTATAAAAATGTAGCTCACTAAGACTACATATCCACAGTTATGAGTAGGTCTGAGAAAAAAGATAAATTTTCAGAGATGACTTAAATGCATATAAGGAAGAAGATAACAAGTTGAGGTAACGAATTCCACAGACCAGGACCAAATACGGAAAAGGCTCTGTCACCTTTAGATTTCAAGCGATACAGTGGGATGGTTAATCATTTATCAGAGGATGATCTAAGAGATCTTATGGGAGAGTATGGACAAATACGGTCTGAGTTACAAACTGGAGCCAGACCATGCAATGCTTTAAATACAAAAGTTAAAACCTTGTACTCAATTCTGTATTTGACAAGTAGCCTATGTAAATGTGATAAAATAGGGGTCATATGCTCACATTGTTTCTTCCCCATTAAGCGAGCTGCAGAATTTTGAACCAGTTGCAAACGCAATGAAAACTGGTTTATACCAGCATACAGAGCATTGCAATAATCAAGCCTTGTTGAAATGAAGACGTGAATGACTGCCTCTAGGTCACCAAAAGATAGAAAAGATTTCAATTAGCCGTAAACTGGACAAAACTGGCCCTGACAACAGTTTATTTGCTTGTCGAATTTTAACTCCGAATCGACAACAACACCCAGGTTCTTTGCATGAGTGCGGATATTTTGCAGAGGTCCTAAAATAGAGGTCAGGCCGTCTACCAAATGGGGGAGCAAAATAAAATAACTTCAGTCTTATTTTCATTTAACTGAAGAAAATGATCACCCAACCAACTCTTAATGTCATTTACACAGGCTAATAAATCAGATAAGGACTTAGACCCAGGTTTTATTGACATGTACAACTGGGTATCATCCGCATAAATGTGATACGGGTTTAACAAAACTGAAGAGCAAATGAACAAGACACACCCGAACTGAACTAACAATCAATCAGAAACTATAGGAACACAGGCGGAGGAACACAGAACTGAACTAATGAACAGATTAATAATCTTTGACATCAGCATCAGCGGGGAAAGCATGATTATTGTTATTTTTATTTTACATTACATTACAAAACAATAACATAGACCTCAAAAATGGCAATTCAAATGAATGCCTGAATAATTTCACAAGAAATAAATAGAATCTAAACTCCAGAGCAAATGGTTTATTTACAAAGACAAATATTGTATCCAAGGTCATAAAAACAGGAACAAAAGTTTGATTAAACATGCAAACAGTTGCTCATCAAAACAAAATCTTTCAAAAACCTACAACCAGAGTAATTTAATCACATATTACAACAATATTTATTTCTAAAGCACATTTAAACAATATTAAACAATAATCAAAATAGATTGATCCAAAGTGCTGTACAAAGTACAAGCCAGTCTACACAACAATTACAAGGTTCCAAAAGCTAAAAAAATTAAATATGATTTAAGAGTAGATTTACAAATGTCCAATGAAGGAGCAGACCTCACAGAAAACAGGAGACACAGGCCCGATCACCCTTTGATTTGCAGCATGCACACATGTTTAAAGATGTCAGTTTAGATGCTCTGCTTGCACTGTATTATTGATGCCAGATGATGATAAAACCAGACATATCAGTTCAATCATTTCTAAGATTTTCAACTGATTTGTAATGCTCTGTTAAGCGTGTTAATACACTTTTTATATTTTATCCAGTCTTTTTAAATGAACAGCTGTTTCTCTCATCTGATTAATACATTTCAAAGTGTCTTCATATTTTGTCTCGTTTGCTGATACTGTAATGACCAAGAGCAACTAATGTAGTTGAGATTGTGTCCATTAGTTCCTCAACCAGTTTGAGAGTTGTGGCAGTTACTGCGGTGTCCACAGATCTCACTCTTATTTCCTTATTTTGAACAGAATCCCTCTTCATCTGCCGAAACTCTTTTGTGGTGTTATAAATTGTACTCAGATGTTGAATCTGTTCTGGAAAACATTGATGATCTTTTCTAAAGTCTCACACAGGTTTTTCTGCTTGATCACGTCAATAACTATACTTGCTGCATCTCCAGTTATTCCACAACCAGCAACAGCTAAAGACAAAACTAATGTAAACGGGTCCAGATCCGGGCCTGCTACTGCTTTCCAAAATGCCCAAACTTCTTCATGGTGAGGATGTTGCTGGATTCTGAAGTCACACAAATACTGTAGCATCCTTTCAATACAAATCTGACCTGTACATTTTAAACAGCAGGCAAAACACTAGTACATGTGTAACGGGAGAAGGACATTTTATTGTTGACCCTTGAGGTACAGCAACAAGAGACAAAGCATCAAAAACAATATTTAATGCATACAAAACACACACAATGTATATAGGTATATGTAGCCGTATTAACTTAGAAACACGCAGGACTTTTATCCTTGTGATGCACAAGTAACAGACGTACACAATCTTAGAAAAAAAGTACAAAATTTATTTATACAATAATTTAAAAACTATGCAATCATATGCATGAAAACAAAGAAAAAAGAAAAGAAAAAAACATAGATGTAATTTGCGGCGTCCGTTCAATGGCTGGGAGGAATTTTACAATCCAGCGCCCCCTAGTGGTCAGCGAATATATAGTAAGAGGCTACCACACTTATTACCTCACTAAGTTGTAGGCTATCTAACTCTGCACACAATCACACGTGGAATTCACACAGCAAAGGCAAAGGTATAAAAATATACAGGTGCAATCACTTCACATAAAACCCCACACTTGAGATAAATCTACAACGACAGTGATAAAGAAAAGTAGCCTTCACAAATTTGTTCACTCCATTGAGGATAACAATAGACTCATAATACTAAAACCCAGGCGAGCAGCTCAGTAAACTATTCCCCTACGCCAAAGGAAGTTCAAATAGGCAAAAACATCACGATTACATACATTTAGCAGGGTTTCATAAAAGAAAAGTCAACCACAGTTAAGTCACTCACGAACCAGCCCAACCGGCGCCCTTAGCGCGCAAAGGAAAGCTCTGACGGCGAGATGGCAGTGGTCTGCAGTAGCGCACACAGTCCCGGCTTTGAACAAGTTGCACTCCAGCCGACCAGCGGGGAAATCCGGAACCGTTGATCCGAGCTGCGAGACAGAGGGAAGGAAATGAGTTTTGAACAACACACGTCAGTGCTCACTCGTTCGTAAGTTGAGTGGTAAGAGTTCCCACTTCCCTTAATCAGGATGGATAGAGTGCGGTGATTGTCATAGACCTCTCGTTGTCCGAGACCAATCGCGATCGTCGTCACTCCGTGGAATCGTGCATGAACTCTCATAGGCGCGGGTACACTCGGGCTTGTAGCGTTACGGCGTCGGTTTCGATGACTGGCTCTCTTTAGGCGGGGATACACTCAAGCTGGTCGTGTCACGGTGGAAGGCTCTCCCTGTAGGACTGCACGCTGATCTTCTTATTCCGTAGGTCTGCCAATCCCGTTGGACTGCTGGCTCATTAACAATATTGGGCGCACCTGTAGACAGAGACTTGCAGACATGCATGCACACCTAATCAACCTCCTCCCGTTACATATACGCACGACTAGGCAGGGAGGTTAGTAAAGTCCATATACGTGATCTACAATCACAGCATTACTAATGTGAACAGGTGCAGCAAGTCACTGTAAAAAAAGATTAGTTGACTCAACTTAACTAAGTCAAGTCATCTTGTTGCTTTGACTGAGTTAATTTGAGTCAACTTATAGTGTCAGGTTTATTACACTTAAAATCGAATTGATGCATAAACTTGACACTATAAGTTGACTCAAATTAACTCAGTCAAAGCAACAAGATGACTTGTATTAGTTAAGTTGAGTCAACTAATCTTTTTTTACAGTGTGGACTACATGTATGCAACTAGTTAAGTATAAATATGCATAAACAATTAACACTACTGCTCAAACCCAGTGTGGAAGATCTGGCGCCCTCTAGAGGGAAGGGAAGTCCTGAGGTCACAGTTACTCTAACGCAGGTAGACGTACTACTAGCAATTCTACACTCGTGTATAATTCACACCACACACATGATCACGCTTTCAGGAGAAAAGGGCTGAATAGCCATAAACGTAGGTGACAAAAGGTACACAGGATCAAACAGCATAACACAATAAACCATGCCAGGAGTGACACGCACACACAGTTAAATGCTACTAAAGCATTGTTTACACAAAAGATCATCTTTCACCACATTCACTATTTAAGGAAAACTATAGCGAAGCAGCCAGACCTTATAACCTAACCAGAACCTGCCCCCAGTCGCTTTACAGGAGATAAATGAACAGGACCTTTTCAACATAATTGCGTATTACGTGACGTCACAGAAGAGAGCAAGGCGAGCATTTGTGCTTATAAAACTAAACTTTTACACTGTAAAAAATTGCGCTGTAAAATAACAGTAATCTACTGGCAGCTGTGGTTGCCAGCAAAGTACTGTTAATTTACAGGCCTCTACCGTTATTATACAGCTCTCCTTTTTTACAGCATGTTACTGTAAAAATACAATGGAAGGTAACTTGTATCATTTGGGAAACCGATTGCTTCAACAGTTCAAGTTTAAAAACGAGTATTTAAACTGATAGTATTGTGAACTTCATTTGAGTCCACTGAAAATGAATATCTCTTAATATAATACTGCAAACATCTAATGTGTAATCGTGAATGAATTAAAAACATGACATTAATTAAAATCTTTGCAGTTAGCATTTAGCGAACAGTAGCACACATGTATGTGCTAAAGTATTTAGCAACGAGATTGTCACGGCATCAGCAACTACAGTTCCTGCGTTTAAATAAAGCAACGGGCAGCATAACATCTGTGTTGCTCTGTTCATCTTTGACTGAAACACAGGCTCTACTCTCCAGCACAATGGTGACCCACAAAACTCATTAATTAAACTAAAAGATCTCTCCTGTATCATCTTGTGCAAAACACATGAACACTTCAGTTTAATATTTACTCTCTTTATCAGTTATTGACTTCGCAAAACTTTTTTCTATGAACTTTTACTAATATTTCAGTGAAATTCACTTATTTTGTTTAGTAAACCTGACTGTTAAATTTTACAGAATATTGCTGTTTTTCCTTGATTTTACGGTAATCTACTGGCAGCTGTGGTTGCCATTAAAATGCTGTTTTTCTACAGTTTTATGCCGTAAATTAATTTACAGTTGATTACCGTTAAATTACACTTCACTCTGTTTTTTTTTTTTATTTGACACATTTAACCCTTTAAACCCCACTGCAAAATCTTCAGTTTTAAATGAACACTTGTATGTCCACACTACAGGGTGTTGGAGTAACACTGAAGCAGTGTTGAAGTTAATTATATAATTCAGTGATTAATTAACTGATGATTGAGCATTAGTGATGAACACCTGACAAAGACAGAGGAACAACAAGAAGATAAAAAAGTGAAACACAAGAACTACAACTTACTTTAGCCACATAAGACATGAAATCTCTGAAGATCTCACCAGAGAAGGATTAAACAACTCTAAAAAATAGCATTACCAGCTTCACTTATTATTAACCAGATTGACTTAATTAATTTTTTCGTCTACTGAAATTCTTATTGAGAATTAACAGAGGTTTAGATGTTGTTTTGTTTCATTTGACATTACCATTATGGAGATCAGTGTTTGCTTTAGTTGGGCTCCTGACCCTTGACTTTAACTTTAGTTTTTATTTGGCTGCTTTAACTGTGTATGTATAAAACACATTTGTTGTGGCAGAAGCAAAGCCAACAAAACTGAGATCAGGTGTTGCTGGTTATGTTTATGAATATTATGTCATCACATAATGTTTGTCTTTCTGATCTCAATCAGTTTCTAAATACTTATCAAAAATGTGTTTTTTAACACAGTTTAATTTAATATTACTACACTGTGAAACTAACGCAAAAGACCAAGCAGTGCTATGCAATCGGTTGTGAAGGATTTTTAAACTCATAATTCATAAAAAAAATTTGAACTATGGTTTCAGTTAGACACACACAGACATCAAGAATCAGCCAATGAATCTCAACAATGGTGACAATCAACAAAAAAGATAACATAAAATCTGAACATCACAGAATACGCTACTAAAAGTCAATACAAAACCAACAGCAAAAATAAAAGCAAAAAGTACAAATTAAAGAAAATAACCAGACAATTCAGCTGCATAATTTATTCATGCTGCAATGCATGCTGGGAGTGGTGGCTGATTTTTTTGTACTATGCTGGTACCCAACATGCATTGCAGCATAAAACTTCTGATTGTCACCATTGTTGAGATTCATATTCCGATTCTTGATGTCTGTGTGTGTGTCTAGCTAATCTGAAAATTCAAAATGTTCCTAGTAAAAACTTTTTAAAATCCATCATATTTTCTAAATGCCAAATTTCAGAAAAATATAATTTTGCAAAATCACAACACCAAAATCAAAAATATAAAACATCAATAATATTATTAGACAACAAATAAGATCAGTGAATTTGGCCACTATATGATGATTGAGACCATTATCAAACAGTCATAATCATATGATACTGTATTCTTTCAGCTTTTTCGCCATAGCAAATGTATGTTTAAGACACAGCTACCACAGCCAAAGAAAAAACTAATGTTCAAAGGTCAAGAGCCCAACTAAAGCAAACACTGATCACCATCATGGTAACATCAAATGAAAATAAAATGACATTAAACCTCTGCCACCTATCAATAAGTCCTTCTGTAGATGTAAATAAAGTCAGGTTAGTAATAAGTGAATCTGGTAATGCTTTTTGTGGAGTTGTTTAATCCTCCTCTGCTAAGATCTTTTGCTAAGATGTTTCAGTTCCTCTTGTTCTGATAGAGGAGTGATTCTGATAGTTAACAGCAGGTGTTCCTCAGTGTCTCAATTAACTTCGAAAATTAACTGAATTAACTATGAAATTATTCACTCAGTCAAGTAGACTGTATTAGTGAACTAGGCAATAGTGAATGAGGGTACAGGGTGTGATTTTGGAACACAGCCTCTTAGTGTCAACTTTGAGCGCTGTTAATTCACAGTATATTCCTGTAGGCTAGTTTCTCGAAAACGACAAATATCACCCAGAAGGCATTTTTTTACGGTATATTACTGTTTTAATGAAAAACAGTATGTTACTGTAAAATTTGGCCGTTTTTTTACAGAATTTTTTTACAGTGTAGAAATGACCGATCGTTTCGCTAGATAAGACCCTTATTCGTCGTCTGGTGTCGTTTAAAGCCCTTTGAAGCTGCACTGACACTGTCATCTGGACCTTGAACCGTTTGGGGCCCATTGACGTCCATTATGGAGAAATGTGTTCATCAAAAACCTTAATTTCTTTTCGACTGAAGAAAGAAAGACATGCACATCTTAGGTGACATCGGGGTGAGTAAATTATCAGCAAGTTTTTTTTTTTTAAGTGAACTAATCCTTTAACAGAATAAAATAATAAAATAATTTTATTCTTAAAAGAATAAAAACAATAAAAAAAGAAAGACCGGTTTCATAAAATAAAATAAATAAGCAACAATTACCAGATTTTGTACTTGGTTGTGAGGGCACAACGGGACTGGTACCGACTGTTCGACGTCCTGCCTGCAGTTGTGCCAGCACCTTCCTCATGTTTGCCACTCCAGATTATCTAACACTTATATTATAATCATATACAGTGTCTTATATAAGTCATACAAATACAATTTCAAATGGTATGATAAAGAATCTGCAGTACCTCACACTTGAATGATCCTTGGCATGAATGACAGAAAGAAACGGTCTCGTCTGCAGTAAAAGTGCAACATGGAGACTGCCAACTTCTCAAGGTAAGGCCAATACTTGCAAGCAATATCTGTGCAATAGATCTGCCCGTTTGCGGATAAGCAAATATTTCCCCCCGTACATGTTATGAGCCTTGAGTAGCACTCTTCACCTCTTCACCCAGTGTGCTTGCTCTTCTGGCCGTGTCACGTGCAGCAGAACACTGACTGGCTCCACAGATCCCTCTGCCGGCTGTCGACATGACTGAATAAAGCTGCTTAAAACTGAAAGTTGCTATACTAGTCCATCCATCAGGATGAGTCAGGTTACATCACACCAACTGGCATCTTTGTAACATAAAAAATATATATTTTTTCAAAAGCCTAAACACAAGAGGCAAAAGTTAAACACAACTACTGTTGTCAAACAAACACAGTTGTCATTAACACACACCGACTCAAAATTGTTCAAAAATTGTGAGTGTCAAAACTGACTCCAAATATTGCACTGAATGTTGATACCAACAATGGATGGAAGGAGAGGAGGAAGAGTGCATGTAAGAGGTGGTGAACAAGGAGGAGGAGGAAGAGGAAGAGGAAGAGGAGGAGGAAGAGGAAGATGTGGAGAATGTTGTCAAGGCTGGATCTGCTTTAGGGGTTTTCCCTTCTCCTGCAGAGATGATATTGTCTCTGATGTGGAGAAACTCCACAGTCTGAACCCAACATGAAGACATGAAGCAGAATGAAGCAGAATAAATCTCTCTCTCTGACCTCGATACTGCAGTTGCACAACTCTTCTGAGTGTACTTCACTGTAACAAGCTTTTCATTTACAGTATTTTACTGTAATCTTGTTGGCTTTGCAGTTGGGTCACTGTATTTTCACAGTATGCAAGTGCTGAATATACAGACATTCGATAGGCCTACTATTCAATATTCAATACAACATACTTGCAGTGCCAGTATACAATTTATTCACCTTGTAAGTTGTCATTACTATACTTTTTTAAAATATGACAATAGTATAAAAGTATAAGGTCAATACGTTTTACTTTTCTTTAAATTTATACTTATACTGATTATACTTATTTTGAATTTGTGGAAGCAGTAATATACTAAGTGCCATACTCCCACTGTTTAGTGCAATATCTTCTAAAATCAGGTGATATTTATATTTATTCATACTATTCAAAATACTGTAAATATGTTCATAATCTTTAAATGTTTATTTGACTAAACCCAACTGTGACCTTATACAATAAGGTATATGATCTACTGTATATTACAGTAAATAACCTTTTGCACATTTTCTTCTGACATATTTATGAACATCAATTACAGAAAATAACACAATCCATTTGAACTTTAACGATCAATCCATTTATTTTGGAATGATCGTTAAAGTTCAAAAATATTACTAATAATTATTGTTCAAAAGTTTTGGGGTCGGTAAGATGTTTAATGTTGAAAGAAGTCTTATGTGCTTAACAAGGTTGCGTTTATTTGATAGAAAATACAGTAAATCTTTGTAAAAACAAATATTTTGAAATATTATTGTAATTTAAAATAGGCGATCTGTTTTCTATTTGAATATATTCAAATGTAATGTATTCCTGTGATCAAAGCTGAATTTTCAGCATCATAATTATTAGAACAGCATGTACAGGCGCTGGTCATATAATTAGAATATCGTGAAAAAGTTGATTTAATTCAGTAATTCCGTTGAAAAAGTGAATCTTGTATATTATATTAATTCATTACACACATACTGATATATTTCAAATGTTTATTTATTTTAATTTTGATGATTATAACTGACAACTAATGAAAATCTCAAATTCAATATCTCAGAAATATTACCTAAGACCAAGACAAAAAAAGGATTTTTAGAAATGCTGGCCAACAGAAAGGAATGAACATGGTAAGTATGAGCATGTCCAGCACTCAATACTGAGTTCAGGCTCCTTTTGCCTGAATTACTGCAGCAATGACATCACGCCACAGACTGACCGACTCCATCACGCCACAGACTGACCGACTCCATCACGCCCCAGACTGACCGATTCCATCACGCCCCAGACTGACTGACTCCATCACGCCCCAGACTGACCGACTCCATCACGCCGCAGACTGACCGACTCCATCACGCCACAGACTGACCAACTCCATCACGCCCCAGACTGACCGACTCCATCACGCCACAGACTGACCAACTCCATCACGCCCCAGACTGACCGACTCCATCACGCCACAGACTGACCGACTCCATCACGCCCCAGACTGACCGACTCCATCACGGCGCAGACTGACCGACTCCATCACGGCGCAGACTGACCGACTCCATCACGCCACAGACTGACCGACTCCATCACGCCCCAGACTGACCGACTCCATCACGCCGCAGACTGACCGACTCCATCACGCCCCAGACTGACCGACTCCGTCACGCCGCAGACTGACGACGCCACAGACTGACCGACTCCATCACGCCACAGACTGACGACTCCATCACGCCACAGACTGACCGACTCCATCACGCCACAGACTGACGACTCCATCACGCTGCAGACTGACCGACTCCATCACGCCACAGACTGACGACTCCATCACGCCACAGACTGACCGACTCCATCACGCCACAGACTGACGACTCCATCACGCCACAGACTGACCGACTCCATCACGCCACAGACTGACCGACTCCATCACGCCACAGACTGACCGACTCCATCACGCCACAGACTGACGACTCCATCACGCCACAGACTGACCGACTCCATCACGCCACAGACTGACGACTCCATCACACCACAGACTGACCGACTCCATCACGCCACAGACTGACCGACTCCATCACGCCGCAGACTGACCGACTCCATCGCGCCGCAGACTGACCGACTCCATCACGCCACAGACTGACGACTCCATCACACCACAGACTGACCGACTCCATCACGCCACAGACTGACCGACTCCATCACGCCGCAGACTGACCGACTCCATCACGCCACAGACTGACGACTCCATCATGCCACAGACTGACCGACTCCATCACGCCACAGACTGACGACTCCATCACACCACAGACTGACCGACTCCATCACGCCACAGACTGACCGACTCCATCACGCCGCAGACTGACCGACTCCATCACGCCACAGACTGACCGACTCCATCACGCCGCAGACTGACCGACTCCATCACGCCGCAGACTGACCGACTCCATCGCGCCTCAGACTGACAGTCTCCATCACGCCACAGACTGACCGACTCCATCACACCGCAGACTGACCGACTCCATCAGGCCACAGACTGACCGACTCCATCACGCCACAGACTGACCAACTCCATCACGCCACAGACTGACAGACTCCATCACGCCACAGACTGACCGACTCCGTCACGCCGCAGACTGACCGACTCCATCACGCCGCAGACTGACCGACTCCATCACGCCGCAGACTGACCGACTCCATCGCGCCACAGACTGACCGACTCCATCACGCCACAGACTGACCGACTCCATCACGCCACAGACTGACGACTCCATCACGCCACAGACTGACCGACTCCATCACGCCGCAGACTGACCGACTCCATCACGCCGCAGACTGACCGACTCCATCGCGCCTCAGACTGACCGACTCCATCACGCCACAGACTGACCGACTCCATCACGCCACAGACAGACCGACTCCATCACGCCACAGACTGACCGACTCCATCACGCCACAGACTGACCGACTCCATCACGCCACAGACTGACCGACTCCATCACACCACAGACTGACCGACTCCATCACGCCACAGACAGACCGACTCCATCACGCCACAGACTGACCGACTCCATCACGCCACAGACTGACCGACTCCATCACGCCACAGACTGACCGACTCCATCACGCTGCAGACTGACCGACTCCATCACGCCACAGACTGACCAACTCCATCACGCCACAGACTGACCGACTCCATCACGCCACAGACTGACCGACTCCGTCACGCCGCAGTGACGACGCCACAGACTGACCGACTCCATCACGCCGCAGACTGACCGACTCCGTCACGCCGCAGTGACGACGCCACAGACTGACCGACTCCATCACGCCACAGACTGACGACTCCATCACGCCGCAGACTGACCGACTCCATCACGCCACAGACTGACCGACTCCGTCACGCCGCAGTGACGACGCCGCAGACTGACCGACTCCATCACACAACAGACTGACCGACTCCATCACGCCGCAGACTGACCGACTCCATCACGCCACAGACTGACCGACTCCATCACGCCCCAGACTGACCGACTCCATCACGCCGCAGACTGACCGACTCCATCACGCCACAGACTGACCGACTCCATCACGCCACAGACTGACCGACTCCATCACGCCGCAGACTGACCGACTCCATCACGCCGCAGACTGACCGACTCCATCACGCCCCAGACTGACCGACTCCATCGCGCCACAGACTGACCGACTCCATCACGCCACAGACTGACCGACTCCATCACGCCACAGACTGACCGACTCCATCACGCCACAGACTGACCGACTCCGTCACGCCGCAGACTGACCGACTCCATCACGCCGCAGACTGACCGACTCCATCACGCCACATCATTAGCTTTTTGGGGTCTTTGGATGAAAGACGATCAGCTCGGTGGAAGGTTATCTCCTCAACTGTTGCTGCAGGCAGCTTAAGCGAGTCATACATGAATTGCCTTCTCTGGATCGCCGGGTGTGTTCTGTGGAGGTATGTTTATTCCAGAAAATATGAGATTATCGCGCAGCATGCTGCGGTACTGCGGCACATTGTTCACACAGAGCGCGTTCCGGCTGATCCCGGCAATGTTACTAGAACCCCATCCTGGCATCAATACGGCAATTTCCCGGGATCAACGCGCCGTGTGAAAGGGGCTTATAGTCTCTACCCACATGATGCTGTTGTGGATCGATCTATGCAACATGGCTGACCCTCAGGTTTTGAATGGCTGTACTAAAATGATTTATATTATTCACGTCGGGTGGCCATGATTATTTGCCATAAGTTAAAAGCTGTCATGGATGTTTGCAGCGTATGGTTTGACTGAACGGATATAGACTGGAAAATAATGGTGATTTACGTTTGTTACTTTATCTAACAAGCTCATTCCCTAAAACGGCTTAATTATCAGAGAAGAACAAAGTCGACGGTGTCGTTGTTTCTGCAGCACTTGTGCCGATCACATCCTGAGCAAATGGTCATCAACTGTAGAATGGGAATGGGTCAGGGACACCGACAAGCTTCTCAGACAATGTGTCATCTCAACTTTATTAACATACAGACCACAGCTGGTACAACTGGAAAAACTTCATTAACATACACACCACAGCTGGTACAACTGGAGAAACTTAATTAACATACACACCACAGCTGGTACAACTGGAGCAACTTCATTAACATATAGACCACAGCTGGTACAACTGGAGAAACTTAATTAACATACAGACCACAGCTGGTACAACTGGAGAAACTTAATTAACATACAGACCACAGCTGGTACAACTGGAGAAACTTAATTAACATACAGACCACAGCTGGTACAACTGGAGCAACTTAATTTACATACACACCACAGCTGGTACAACTGGAGCAACTTCATTAACATATAGACCACAGCTGGTACAACTGGAGAAACTTCATTAACATATAGACCCCAGCTGGTACAACTGGAGAAACTTCATTAACATACAGACCCCAGCTGGTACAACTGGAGAAACTTCATTAACATACAGACCACAGCTGGTACAACTGGAGAAACTTCATTAACATACAGACCACTGCTGGTACAACTGGAGAAACTTCATTTACATTAGAGCTGGTAAAGTGTCACGGGATAAAGGGTTTGAGTTTAAGATGTTCAGGGTTCATTCTGACTCCGTTGACCTCAAGGTGTGCATGTACTTCATCGCTATCCTGTCCTATCCTATAAACTTCTTCACTGTGATCTTAAACATCTTCATTTTTTCTTACGGTGTCCAGAAACTCGTTTAAAATATGAACTCTATATATAAAAAAATATGCACTATATTACATATTCATATTTAAGTATTGTAGTAAATAAATATATTTTTTTAAACTTTAGTATACTTAAAAAAATTACTTGAAGTAATGTGTTGTGTTGCAGTAATCTGAGGACAGTGACGTGTTAATTATTGTCAGAAAGTATATGCTGCAGTTTGTCTATTATATTATCAGATAAGCTATATATTACATGAACAAAGGTTCAAAGGTCCATAATAAAATATATTACACTGCTTCATAAAACCTCTGAATGCTTTCATTTTCATTCAGTGTCCAAAGTCAAACCTCAACCAGAGACAAATGAGATATAAAATGCAGTTTCTTAATAAGGAAATGCTAAATGTTTAAAGTCAACTGTGAGAATGATAGTCAGACTCTCATTGATTTAAGTAATGTGATTAAATCAAATCGACAACATCAAAAACACCATATTCCTCTCACAAATCTCCTAACACACTCTACCTCTCTGGAAAATTGATCTAGAATGCTTCAAATAATGAGTCTATAATATATAATTATGAACAATATCACGATAATGCAATGTACAGATTGCTGTGGCAATACATTTGTTTTAATTAAGTGACTTCATAAAAAAAGATTTATCATTATAATCATTTTTATATTATATATATATATATATATATATATATATATATATATATATATATAATAAAACATATTCTGTTGATCTGAATTTTACCTTTGGACCCATTCCCATTGTCCTGATGAACAGTCATGATAGTGAGTGTGTTATAGTTTAACTTGTAGATTATTAACTAACAGCAGCATTGACACAATCACATTAAACTGAAGAACAGTTTTGAGAGCAGGAACTATATTTGCTAAGAGATTGCTCAGACACACGCAGATATTACTGGACATACATCTAAATTACTGACAATATACTGTTAGAAAACGGATGGAAATGTATTAGAAAAGGTCATCAGTATCATCTGTCTTTATTCTCCAGGTAAGATGATTTATTTTCTCTTTAGGAATATATACTTTTTTCTTTTTTTCTTTGTGCGAGACACAAAAAGACAATCAGTACTAAAAGTTTTTGCTTGGTCTGGGTGTGACAAATAGCCTACTTTTTAAGGGATTTATAAATGCTGTAATTGAGGTAATTCATATCTACTTTAATTTGAAAAACCTAATTGTAATTCTAATTGAGCGATGTATCGTTGAAGAAATCAAAGCGAGTCACGACTGTTTCCCGAAACCATTTTGTCGCAAACCATTTTGCCACGTTGGTTAATGACGTCACACAGGTGGTGGATTAATAACTACTTTTAATGAAACTGTTTGAGATCGAATTAATGCTATAAATTACAGACAAGCATCTGAGGACTATTTCTCATTTTTCTCAGTTATTTTGCTTATTTCCAGATTCACTCATAGGCTCGTTCACACATTTGCTTTAAAGGGGTCATATGATGGTTCTAAAAAGAACATTATTTTGAGTTGTGTTTACGCGGTTTTTGGTTAAAAAAAGTAATTATTTTATACATACTGTACATTATTGCTGCTCCTCTATGCCCCGCCTTTTTTGAAACGCGTCGATTTTTACAAAGCTCATCGCTCTGAAAAGTGCGGTGTGCTCTGATTGGCCAGCAATCCAGTGCATTGTGATTGGCCCAAATACCTTAAGCGTGACGGAAATGTGACGTCCCTTACCATATTTGGAACATCAGCTCCCAAAGCAATAATGAAAGGTGATAATGTCAGGCAAGGCAAGGCAACATTTTTTTTATTTAGCACATTTCATACACTGACTATGCAAATCAAAGTGCTTTACAGAAATGAATTAAAATAATCACACAATAAAAGCAAGGAAAATTAAAACAGTTATAAAATAAATTAAAAGGGATATATATTATACAGTTATAAGTTGAATTAAAAAAAGTGAAAATATGAAAAACTTATCATCGGGCAAAACACCGCTTTATCATATTTTTCATATCTATCTAATTTGATCCAAAAAAAGCAGATGTCCAAGCTGATCAATCACTTTGCTGGTCAAAAAACGTTGCCAGCGCGACTGGACCAGATGGTATCAGATTGTTAAGGTTTTATTTCATTGGGGACATAATAATTGAGTATAATGACTTAGGCATACTGTCTTTTTATACGTGCCGCGCTACGGGTGTGAGACACTATCTAAACATAAAACTATGTCTGCATTTGTGATCGTAGAAACGGCAAGCAAGCGCTACTACTGCTCAAAGCTCGCGTTTGAATAATCAGTAGCAAATTCTTAAAATATGAAAACAAACTTACTGTGTTTCTGTGAGTCAGAAGCGCCAGACTGTACATGCAAATATGGAATTGCTTTTTCGAAACAGCCTTTGTGCACAGCCGGTGTTGTGCCGAATTTTGACTCATTGCCAGATTATTACCCCCCTCGTTGAAGTCAGTAAAATGCCTAATCCTAACCCCACCCCCACAACTAATCCTGTAACTACCAATATTAGGGGGGTAATAATTTGGCGGGTGTCAAATGTACTCTCCCAGGTTCTGGAAACAGTCCTCTGAAAAAGGTATCTTTTTTTTTCTTTTTCTGTGTGCCCTGTATGTGGGGCTTCAGCCTATACATAGGCTTGCTGGCTGAAAGGATTTAAGGTCTGATCGTGGACTGTTGTGAACTTGGGCCATTTGGTTTAGCAAAAAAAATTGTTTTCTTTTTGTACAGTTTTTATATATTTTTGTTTTCTCCTGTCCTTTAATTATTTTAGCACCTTCTAATAAAACCCCTTTTCCACTCCAAGTGGTTGGCCTCCCATAAAGAAGATTCTGAAGTTAGTGCAGAAGATCTTGAAAATGGAGGGCGCTGAGCTCATGGTCGTTGTTCATGTTGTTATTTCCAAACTCCCCAAATTCACTTCTTGCAGAACTTCTTTGTTTCTCTCTTTCAAGAGAGAGAGAGAAACAGCTTGTTCCTTCAGCGTAGCGCATGTTGGAACTGGAAACTCATGAGACATGGGAACAACTCTTTGTCTCAGAGAGAACATTTTAATCTCTCATGAGAAGGAGGGCATTGCAAATTGGCACCTTTCAGATCCAGTGTTTTGATTCAATTCAATTCAATTCAATTCACGTTTATTTGTATACCGCTTTAGACAATACACATCATTTCAAAGCAGCTTTACAGAAAGTGCATGAGGCCACATTACAATTTAAAGTGATCTGTTATCAGAGGAAACTGTCTAAGTTAAGTATTTCAGAAATGTACAAATACAAAGTCACAGTTAGCTAAAAATGTATTAATGTTATACCGAAATAATAAGCTCATTGAAGTATGAATGAATGAGGCATTTATATAGCGCTTTCATATGTACTACTGTACACCCAAAGCACTTTACAATCATTATCAGGGAATCTCTCCTCAACCACCACCAGTGTGAACATCACAGTACAACGGCGGCAGTGCGCTCACCACACACGCACACACACACAGACACACACACAGACACACACACACAGACACACACACAGACACACACACACACACACACACACAAGCTGTAGGTGGAAAGGAGAAAAAGTGATAGAGCCAATTCAATTATTAGGAGGCCATGATTGGTAAGGGCCAATAAGTAATGAATACTTGTTTGTTAACAAATTGATTGACATGTAGAAAATATAGCATCGGTGCATGTTGATTCAGAGTTTGCGTCCTCTGAAGTCTTCATAATAGGCTGGATCCAAACTGGAGCTGACATACATTCTAGTTACATAATTAGTGTAGCTGCTGTTCATAACATCAAGCAAGAATGATAATGTGCATTTGATCTGATATAACAGTATAAGGGTAGGAGGTGCATTATAAGAATGCTAGGCTAAAGATGTCTATTTAATCTAGATTTAAAGGGATTGTTCACTTTAAAATGAAAATTCTGTCATCATATACTCACCCTCAAGTTGTTTCAAACCTGTATTAATTTCTTTCTTCTTCTGAACACAAAGGAAGATATTTTGAAGAATGGCGGTAACCAAACAGTTAACTGTTCCCATTGACTTCCATAGTAGGAAAAAAAATATATTATGGAAGTCAATGGGAACAGTTAACTGTTTGGTTACCGCCATTCTTCAAAATATCTTCCTTTGTGTTCAGGAGAAGAAAGAAATTAATACAGGTTTGAAACAACTTGAGGGTGAGTAAATGATGACATAATTTTCATTTTAAAGTGACCCTTTAAACTGGGACTTTGAGCCCCGAACATTATCAGGAAGGCTATTCCAGAGTTTAGGAGCCAAATGTGAAAACGCTATCCCTCCTTTGTTGGGCTTTGATATTCTAGGTACGACCAGAAGCCAAGATTTATGTGACCTTACAGAGTGTGATGGATTGTAAAGCAATAGAAGATCAGTTAAATACCCAGGATCTAAACCATTTAGGCCTAGGCCTTATGGTGCGTTCACACCGGACGCGAATAGCGTGTCAGGCGCGAGTGATTTCAATGTTAAGTCAATGCAAAGACTTTGCATTGACTTAACATTGAAATCACTCGCGCCTGACGCGCTATTCGCGTCCGGTGTGTAGGGACCGTTATAGGTCAGTAGCAATACTTTATAATTGATGCAAAACTTAAATGTGTTAAATGTTAAATGTTAAATTTTCTTGACCTAGTAAGAACTCTAGAAGCGGCATTTTGGACTAACGGTAGCTTGAATATTGAGGATGCAGGACAACCAGCTAATACAGCATTACAGTAATAGTCTCGAAGTCATGAATGCATGAACTAACTTTTCTGCATCAGAAACTGAAAGCATATTCCAGAGCTTAGTGATGTTTCTTAGGTTGGAAAAAAGCTGTTTTTGGAACATTTGATTGGCTGATGCTGTCAGATGTGGCCAGTCTATAGCCTATTTTTTGCATGAGGTCCATAGCTTAAAGTTCATATTTAGAACAATGGCCTTAAGGCTTTTCCTATGCATAATTCACTTTCCAAACCAATTTCAGATTAATAGGCATCGTTCTGAAAACATAAAGTCCAAACATCATTGGTTTATGTTGAACTTTTACTTATGAATTCATCTATACCTCAATAGATAAGTTTGTATGTTTTGCATGTACAAAAACAGCACTCATTACGTATACAGTTTGGTTAATAGAAATGGAGAATATTTGCTCCATTTTGTCCATTGTAGACAATCCATAATGTGTGGCTTCAAACCATATGGCAAACGGATTTGGAGAATCTGAGAGTCTGTGGTCATTGGCAAGCTAATGCATCATTCTTCCCTTCAATCATGATTATTTAAATGATGGACTAATCTGTTGATTATTTATAAGCAAACTAAAAAACGAAATAAATAAAAAACTCAAACTGTATGTGAAAAAGTTAATATTGCAGTATAGCTTATAATACAATTGTGTATACAGGGCCAGAATAATGTGTTTTTTACATTTCTTAAAAATGGACATTATCAAATGATAGAGTTGTAGGGAAGAGCAGAGAGTTGCTTTTACACAGGGATTTTTGCACTAGTTTCCTCATTCTTTAAAATTTCTGCTACAATTGTGAATTCTACAATGTATCCAAAAACTGTTTTTACATTTATACATGCATTAAATATTGTACATGTTAAGTGTCATTTAAAGGCTGTTTGTTTTCCTTATACTCATTAACAGTAGCCTGGGAAAACCCAGACCACTTCCGGCAAATTTAGATTTGCTCTGCAAGTGGGTCTGGCAAAGAGGCTATTGAAACCCATTTCCAATCCGCCGAAATCGCGGCACCAATCAGAAACGTTGGGGCGGGCTTTACACGATGACGACAGAGCAGAGACGGTGACGCAGATTTTGTACATTACAAAGATGGATGCCGCCGTGGAACATCACAACATCACTCGTTCGAATCAGCTATCGCGTTTGTTTCAAGCGATTTAAAATTTTAATTTTCGTTAACACAAACAGAGAATTACTGAGAGTCTCGAGATGTTTCTCCGTCGCTCTGCATACGTCATGTCATTCATCGCTCTGATTGGTTTTAGATCTATCCGACGTCCGTTGGTGACGCCCCTGTGGAAATGAATTGTCTATGGAGGTTTGCCAGACCCTTACTCAGTTACAACTGAGAGTGGTCTGGGTTTTCCCAGGCTACATTAACAGGGAATCACAAAATTAGATCTTATGTAATTTTGTGATATATTGTTAAAGGGCACCTATTATGACATTTAAAATGTTCCTAATGTTGTTTAGGGAGTCCCCAACAACAGTTTTACGCACATGCAATGACAAAAAACACTTTTGTTTTCGTGTAATATGCATTTATTTTTACCTGATTTGCTCACCGACTCCCAAATGAATCGTTCAACGACTCATTTTTCAAACCCCTCCTTTGCGCGACGCTAATCTGCGTTGATTGGTCAGATTTCCCAGCAGTGTTTACAGAGATAATACTTATTTTTAACACGGAGTACAATGATGCTTTTATCAATTAAATTGTATTATAATAATGATTATAGTCCACTGCTTTATAGTTTGTAGTAAAAAACGAAAAATAAGATAAATAATTTAATGTTATGTTAGCGAGCATAGCCCAGAGTTCATATTGTAAAAGCACAATCAGTCTTTGTTTGCGTTAGCCCGATGCATAAACATAACGTTTTTACACAAAAAAAAATGCAGTTACGTTACTACGAGGTATTACTCTATTCTTTAGACAACTCCGAAAACAACGACAAACACTTCACATATCTCAATACAATGCCATTGAAGACCTAGAAGCTAAACGGTGCTTACACAACAAACAAAATAATTATTAAGCATGCTACATAAAACATAAAAGCAACAATTATTAAAAACACTTACAGGTTGTGATACGGAGGAGGAAGCTGATGCAAATACACTTGGAACTGAACCTTCCTTCAATATCAGCCGGCTCGCGAATCCAAGTTTGATTGCATTTAAAAAGCAATCGTCTTCAAAATGGCGCGAACAAAGCACAAGGCTCGGACTATACTTCTGTGGTATAGTGAATTGTAGCCACTTAGTCTTCAAATGCTCCTCCATGGGCAGATGAAAAAAGTTTGCTTTTGAGCCGCACTTCAGAACACAGATCTCGTCGCCATGATGTTTTCAAGTTTTCCCTGCTGACCTTGGAGCGCAATAAGTGGGCGTATCATATTCAAATAACTTGACAAGTTGACGTCATCTAGTCAGAGAAAAAGCTTCGGTCTTCTAACGATTCATAAAAATGACTCAGAGTCGACTCTCACTTTTGAAAGACAATAACTTTATATACGGTGCACTTTCATATTTCAAACTTTGCAGGATGTTTTTGTTCACCTAGATCTATGTTACACACTACATGAAAGGTAAATTTCAAAATTCCATAATAGGTGCCCTTTAATGATTTGTTGAACACTGCGAGCTCAATCAACAATATTTATAAGTACATGTGCTGGATAACTTAAAAGGACAGTAAAATGTTTTTGTTTTTTTTTAAAGATGGATCACCTTCGCAATAACTCTGACTGCAGTGATGACAGCGGTGCTTCAGATAACAGCATTGATCGTCCTCTTAATTTTAAATGTGAGTCTGTAAATTATCACATTATCTTTTGTAATTACAGAAAGCAGTATCTAATGTCAGAATAATATTAAAATAAGTCAAAAGTTATTCATATCGTCTGTTATTCATTATTCAATTATTTGAAAATGCTTACTATCAAACACAGGTGATGGGAATCGACCAGATGGGAAGCGGTAAGATTTTTCTTTTCCTTAATCTGTGTTAGCCAGATAAATAACATAAACTTGTTGTCGAATCAGCAAAATAAAGATAAAGGATTGTAAAATGTTTAGCACTGAACTGGCCCAAAAGGCTGTTCGGTCAAACGGGCCAAAACTCTTATACTGGCCATGAGCCAATAGCAATCATTTATCAAACCCTATTTTAATAATTGAATAATAATAACTGGGTAACACTTTACAATAAGGTTCATTAGTTAACATTAGTTAACTACATTAGTTAACGTTAACTAATAATGAACTGCACTTATACAGCATTTATTCATCTTTGTTAATGTTAATTTCAACATTTACTAATACTTTATTAAAATCTTGTTAACATGAGTTAATGCACTGTGAACTAACATGAACAAACAATGAACAGCTTTATTCATATTAACTAACATTAACAAAGATTAATAAATACTGTAACAAATGTATTGTTCATGTTAGTTAATACATTAAATAATGTTTAATAAATGAACCTTATTGTAAAGTGTTACCAATAACTGATTATAACTGATTGAAATCATAAATTCTAAATAAATTTTCTTATGTAGATTACGTCCTGATGCCATCCTCATTAGTCCAGGTCCTCCAGCGCTTTACTGTCTGAACACTGAAAGAAAATACATTTGTGGGACTGATAAAAAGGTCAGACAGTGGACATATGGAAAAAGAGACAAAAGTAAGAAAAACAAAGTCATACTGATGGTGGGAGAAACCGGCGCTGGGAAAACCACCATGATCAACACCATGATCAACTACTTACTGGGAGTGAAGTTTGAGGATGAAGAGTTTTATCGAATCACAGAAGAAGAAAAACATGAAGATCATTCACAATCCCAGACGTCTACAGTCACTGTTTATGAGGCGTTTGCTGAAGAAAACCCAACATCTCTGACCATCATTGACACTCCAGGATACGGAAGCACTGAAGGACTCAAGAAAGATGAAGAGATTTCTGAATATCTGACCAGATTATTTTCAGATGAGGACGATGGGATTCATTATATTAATGCAGTGTGTTTTGTGATGAAGGCGTCTCAGAATCGTCTCTCTGGAAAAGAGCTTTACATATTTCACTCAGTTCTGTCTCTGCTTAGTAGAGATATAAAGAACAGCATAGTGTTCATTATAACACATTCAGATGGACTACCTCCAACATATACTCTCAATGCCATTAACACAGCAGAAATACCCTGCAGAAGAGATGAAGACAATGAACCTTTTCACTTCTTATTCAATAACCGACAGAAAGAAGAAAGAAACAAACAGTGTGATCATATCTACAGATCAGCCTGGGAAATGGGAGAGAGAAGTATGAATGAGTTCTTCAAACTCCTGAAAGAAAAGAATAGGAAAAGTGTTGCGATGACATTAGATGTTCTGCAAGAGCGAAGACGACTTGAGGCCTGTGTCTCGAATCTGAGGCAGCGAATCTCTGAGAAGGAGTTAAAAATGAATGAACTGAATCAGATTCAGGAAGTCCTCAGACAGAACAGAGACAAGATTGAGAATTGTGAAAAGTTTGCGTTTACAGTGACAAAGTCCTTCAAAGAAAAAGTCCCCATTGTAAATGAGTGGTGGTGGAACAGATTCGCAACCTGTTGCTCTGTCTGTCAGGAAAACTGTCATGAGTGGGACTGTAGTTGGGCGAGAGATTCCTCATGGTGTTATGTCATGAACAACGGCCACTGCACTGTGTGTACCGGAAAGTGTCATCACAGCAAACATGTCAGAGAGAACAAAAAATATGTGCTGAAGAAAAAGAAAGTTATTATGACATTTGACGAGCTCAAACAGGAGAATAAACGCACTGGTGGCCAGAATGTAATCCACTTTGACAATAGACGTTATACAAATGTTAAAAAGGAACTTGAAAGCAACATGAAAGAATCTGAAAAGAAAAGAAATGAAGAAGAAAAACTGAACATTGATCTGGAGAAGATAAAAAAAGAAAAGTCCAACCAGCTGCATGAAGCTTATATCAGCATCGTGAGTCTGTGTAAGATCGCACTAAAAGCAGACAGCGCTTTCACTCTTCAACATCTGGATTTCCTGATTCCCAGACTGAAGGAGGAGGGAAAAGATGAATGGATGAAGAAGCTGGAGGATCTGAAGAAAAAAGGAGAAACGAAGAGAAACAAGGGGGCTTTATGTCGCGTCCAAGAATTGAGCCAAACTGGCAAGTTCACAAAATAGTTGTAAAACAAAAAAAATGCAATAAATCTGAGCATACACTCTAAAAAAGGAGAATAGATTCCATCAGAGATTCACTTATACAAGGTTTTGATAGGTCTCATTATGAAATTACTGAGTATATATGAAATATATTTAGACTGTTTGCTTATTTATTCGAATAACGTTTAAATACTCTTTAAAGATTTTACGCCAGTTGCTCTCTTTTAGCACGTGTGGTAAACAAGATTTATATGTTTAATATCCACATGCCTGCCTTGAGTTGCAGCCGATTTCATTGGTCAGCTCAATCACTCATTATACATGACAAGATAAGTTCAAACTTAATGGATTCAGTTCAGAGTTCAGAAATAGCATGAATAAATAATTTGACAATATCTTATCCACACTAAACTGTGTTTAAGGTTAGGGTTTGCTTTTTAAACCTAAATGTTTCCAAACACTTTGGTCAAAGTCAGTCAGTGTGTGTCAATCATCTCTGAATACAACTATAGGAGACATTTATTTCCCTTATTTGAAGTATAATTGTGCTAATCTTTGAGGTGCACCCTCTGCAGGGATGGGACGGGGACGTGTTCGGCCTGGAATGCATTTTCAATCTGCACACTGAATTTTGCTACATTCATTGCGGCACATTTAATGAAAATACAATCGCAAGGGTCTTAACTGTGAGTGTAAATGCAATTAAGAAAAATAACATTAAAATTATAATTTTGCAACAGTTTTTGCTTGAACATGTTATCTAATCATTTCTGTAATACATTTTCATTTTGCAACTTATAAAGCGTTAAAATATGTATAAAATTTTCATATCAAAACTAGTGTATGCAATGGCAAATGTAAATTATATAATTTAATTTTGCCCCAAACAAATGTAATGTAGAATTTAAATTTAAATACAGAAAATGCATTACCATTTTACATATCGCTTTGTAATTTTGCATATTACTATAACATGGATGTTCTGTATACCCCCTTCATTGTGTTTTTGGTTTAGTCCTGTGACCTAGGTTTCCCGAGTCTGGTTGATCAGTCATTTCTTTCACATGTGTCCTTTTCATTATCTGATTAAGCTCCTTTATTTTCTACATGTATATAGGCCCTTGGTCCTCCCACAGTCTTTGTCCGTACTTGTTAATGTTATACTGTGTTACAGTGAGTGTTCTCCTGAGTTTTGTATTAAATCCTGTTTATTCCTATTCTCCGTCTTCATCGTGCTTTTTACTACACCACGTTACGTAACAATTACTTTTCAAATTGAATATTGCTGCCTATATGCTTACATATGTATCTTTGTATAGAAAGTATGCATCTTTTACTACTGAGAATAGTTTTTTTTCTATTAACTTCAAATAAATTATGCAATTGTACACTAATACATTTGTCTATTTCATGTAATTTTGAAATGTTCTGAAATTACTTGATAAAGTAAATTATGTGAAATGCATGTTACTGCAACACGAGAGAGCAACACTAAATGTTTTGAATGAACACAAGAGCAAAACAACTGGGATGTAACTTTCTGACTAGCACAACTTTAGCTGAATGTGAAAAAAATATGTCTGAATTCACAGTATTCATAAAACAGCAGATAAAAACAACCTCTTGTAAACAATGCAATTGATACTGGTAGGTCACATGACAATGGCATCATAACGTCATCCAGATTACATTCATACTACACACAATGGGGTTGGTCCAAGATGGCGACATGTGCAGACATCTTATTGTGAGCTCCGAGACTCAAACCAATGATTAAAATTGACTTATTGAGACTGTAACATCAATAAACGAAGGAGTGGAATGTTGCTCTTGCATCCAGTAAGTTCAATCGCCCGAATAAAAGGCCCTTTAGCTGGTCAAATTTTGTGAAATAGCAATTATCTTACGAACTGTTCGTTTTTAGCCAAAGTTTTGCTAAACCAGGACATGTGCGCAGTGCGCTGTAAACTAAAGTTTTGCTAGTAGCCAGGACACGTGTGCTAAGATGAGAAAGGAAGGCTTGATAATGGATATAGATGCTCTTCCTGATATTCCCACAAAAATCTGAATCCCAAGAAGGTCTGCACCAAAGAAGAGGAAACGGTTTCAAATGCTGACATCCTAAAAGCCATTAATGGCTTAAAGGACCATTTTTTGAAGTTTGAATAAATGGTAGTGAAAGGGCTGGAAATCCAGTGGAAATGTACTGAGGATACAGTAAAGAAGATGAGTGACCAGATGACAATCCCGAGGGAGAAACAAGAATAGTCGGAGCGGTACAGTAGGAGAGGGAATCTTCGTCTTCTGAATCTTCCAGAAAGCAGCAACGAGGATGTGAGGAAGGAGGTGCTGGAGATTATTCCGGAAATCATTCTAGAGGAAAAGAGCCAGCTTGGATTCATGGTGGACACTGTGCACAGGGTCGGACGCCCGAGAGAGGATAAAAGCACACGTCCAATCATCATTCAGTTCACCATGCGCACCTTCAGATTCAAACTATGGAGAGCTTCCCTAACGCTGATGTCATGAAGAGAAAGAACCTCCGGATGGCTGAGGATTTAACCCGACAGGAGAGACAATGCAGAAATAAACTCTGGCCTCTGGTGAAGCACGTGCTGATGGAAATAAAACTAACTGGCAGTGCCTGCTGTCATCCTTAACGGTGTGAGACACTCTGCATAACTTGTTAAAATTCACTTAAGGTGAGGTACAATTTACAAGTTAATTAAGAATTTCAGGAGTTAGCTGAGGTACTCATGTTCAGAGATTTCTACTTGGCGGTAAGCTAATCTCTGATATGTCTTATCTCAGAGTATTTTTTCATTAACTAGGTCCTATAACTTTAACAGACATCCAGGTCAGTTTTTTCTTTTTCTTTTTCTTTTTACATTATGACAGACTTCCATTTTAGTTCCTTAAAAAGTAATATATTTGATTGTCAGAGGTATTCGTGATAGCACCAAAAGGAAATCAATCTTTTTATTCAGTAGACGGAAAAATGCTGATTTGATATTTTTACAAGACTCATTTGGTGGACAATGATGTGATGTTTTGGAAAGCACAGTGATATATGTTATTTTGTCATGCTTCTTAACAATCAGCAGGTGTCGCCATTCTTCTTAATACATTTAAAGGAGATATCATTGAATCAGTGACCTCAAATGAGGGTAGATGGATAATCTTGGTTTTCAAATTAGACAATTCCTTCTTTAGTTTGCAGTTTATATAACAATACAGCTCGAGCAAAAATTATGTTTTTACAACTTTGTATGAAACTTGAAGCCTTTATAAACAAATATAAGGATGCACACTTGATTATTGGAGGCGACTATAATGATGCTCCAGATGATCTTGCAGATAGAGTACCCAGTGGCGCAAAAAGTGGGTATGCGCTATATCCGGCGCATAGGGGCGCAGCACCATGGAGGCGCCAAAGCGATGGTAAAAAATTAATAAATAAATATATATATATATATATATATATATATATATATATTGGGGTATTTTCAATATGTAGCTGCTGTTGTGTGTTTCTAAATAATTTCTGCATTTCCTCAAATCCATCATAGAATTTTGACATAGAAGAGGACCCCCCTCTAATAATATCGCGCCGCGGGCGGGGGTGCCGTGAGTGCTGAACGAGCAGGTACGAGTAGGCTAGTGAGTTGTCGTCGAAAAAGTTGGATAAAGCAAAAAAAGCTGTCGGGGGCTAAAAAAGAAAGAGGGAAAAGGAGATGGCATGTCAATTGACCGTTCGCAAAACTGTTGTACAAGAATCCCAAATCAAAAATGAGAGTTAACGGACATTGCTCTGACTTTTTTGATATAGAGAGAGGCGTAAGACAGGGTGATTCTCTCTCACCCATTCTCTTCGCTCTCAGTTTCGAGCCTCTAGCAGAGGCAATAAGACAGGATGTCCAGATTGAGGGGGTTGAGGATAGTGGGGGTAGAGCCAGGGGCGGAGTGGGACCAAAAAATCTACCGGGAAATTTCGTAGACCACCGGCCCTGCAGGGGGAGTTACAGTGGTGTAGTCTAGTTTTTTGTAGTGAGTATACTGTGACAGGTTTTATCAGCTGACAATAAAAAAAATAAAAATAAAACATTATAGGCACAAATACAAATTTACTTTTAGAAATGGTGCTTTTGAAAGAAAATTGTGTTATTGTTTTGGCAAGTTTACTGTTTAAATTAAAACATGTATGAAAACTTGTGTGATATTCCTTTTTAAAATAAGTTTTAATAGATTTCATCATTATTATTATTTTACAGCACATTTTACTGTGCAATTTCTTTCATAATTTCTTTGAGTTTATACCGAACTTTTATTTTGACAGGTTGTCGTAAAGACATTACAGTTTCTGTGTGTGTATGATACGAATGAATGGCGATAGTTTTATCAAATGAAATGGTAAAAATTCTCATGAAGTGACTCATAGCAGCTCTGTGATGAAGTTCACATGTGTAGCCTACATCATGTCCTCATAGCTACAGTGAAGCGCTGACACAAGCACGCACTTGCTTCAGTGTGTGTGTGTAGTAGAGCACACATTGAGCGCTCATTCCCAGAGACGCGTTGAACAACTGCATTCTCTTTGAGTTTTTAATATTCACGTGATTTGATCTGTTTCCATTGCAAACACAGACGCGGTGAATTTATGAATGAAAGTGTGAAAGTTCTGTCACAAAACGAAGTTGTTACGTATCCTCACGCTTTTTTTAGTGGGTACGGAAATATGTTACTTGGCATTTCCTATATGGCTTGGCGTATACCTGCGTATCACGTAGACTATAAAATAGATTTAGATTAAGAAAGCCACCGCTACTGGTCACATATGGTTAGATTGATTTGTTTATTGAATTGCTACCTTTTGAGTCTGCCCTTCTCAATGCCACCTTTCCCTTTTCTTTTTTGCCTTTCCATCATTTAGACCAGGGGTCTCCAAAACGTCGCTTGCGAGCTACCAGTACGCTAACAAGGGGCCGTTCACATATTGCGTCTTTTGCTCCTTCGAGTTCGTTATTTCAAATGTAGGCGCGCGGCAAGTGCGCTCATAATTGAAGCGATGCGCTCATTTTTTCCAGCGAGATGAAAAAAGAGAGAGGCTGCACAGTTTGACCAGCGGGCAGCGGCCGCACACCAGGCTGCCGGATGGTGTTGCTAACTTGCAATGTATAATTATTATCAGACCGGCCCTCGCGGCCTCAAAACAATACCGGCCCACCGGGAAAAGTCCCGACTCTCCCGATTGCCACTCCGCCCCTGGGTAGAGCTCATAAAATGTCCCTTTTTGCTGACGATATCCTGCTCTTTATAAAACATCCCCTTACTTCAATACCTCGACTAATGCAATGTCTAAAAGATTATGGAGACATTTCTGGATACACAATTAATCAAAATAAATCAGAGGCAATGATGATATCAGGAATATGGCCTAAACAACTAAAACAAGATGGTGTCATTTCACTGGTCTAAACAAGGATTTAGGTACTTGGGGATTAGTATCACACCTGCAACTACAATACTTTTTGAGGCAAACTATAATAAGCTAATTAATCAAATAAGGAGTGATCTAGTTTGTTGGGAAGTTCTTCCTTTATCTCTGTTTGGCAGAGGTGAGACCGTAAGGATAAACCTGCTCCCACGTTTCCTATTTTTATTCCAGTCGTTGCCCATAAGAGTTCCAATTTCCACTTTTAATATATTAAACAAATTAATTTCTCAATTTATATGGCAATTTTTTAAACATGATTAAAAATGATCGGGAGGTCGAGAGGTTCTTGTAACGTGCTCAGCTCGGCTCGTAATTCCTCTCACACACTGCGAGCCGCGACCATGCGAGCATTACCGATTTCCACTCGATTTGTCCCGAGTGAAAAAATGATCTGCGAGCTCGTAAAAACAGCAAAAATCGCACCATGTACGCCCGCCTGTTCACTGACGTACAGAAGTGGGTTGACATACCCATATTATCCATGATGGAGCAAGACGTGGCGGCAGATTTGGAGGATGGAGAAACAACTAATGTTAATTACCCATGGCCTTATTTGTCCAAGTTCATATTTGTTGCAATTTTTAACTTTTAACAAACAGTCTGAGATATTTGAGTGTTGTGTGTAATAAAACAATACTCTTTGAAATCTTCTTCTTCTTTCGTGTGTCGTCATCAAATGTCCAGCTCAGTAGAACTCAGCCACGTTCTCATCTCAGGTCCCACGTCGAAGAGGCCGGCCTCCGAAGGTGGTTTATACAGTGGACAGGTGGTGATTATGTGCTCAGCGGTCTGCTCTGGCTCCCCACACTCACACACTGCTCTGTCCTCCAGGCCCCACTTCCTCATCGATGCTTTGTAACGTCCAACCCCAGTCCGCAGGCGGTTTAGCAGAGTCCATTGCCGGCGTGGCAGATCCTCTCCTTCAAGACCGCCTCCAGGGTCATAGATGTAACGGTGGATTCGTGAGGGCCCTGCTGAATCCCACTCCTGCTTCCAAGCTGCCGCGAGCCATGCCTCTGTAGACAGGTCCTCAGGGATGGACCTGAGCAGTAGGGGTGGGAATCTTTTACCATCTCACGATTCGATTCGATTCCAATTCTTGAGGCCACGATTCGATTCAAAATCGATTTTCGATTCAAAAAGATTTTCGATTCAAAACGATTCGATTCGATTTTATCCATAATGATTTCTAATCGGGTTTCTGATCATGATCTACTCTCATCTGCTTTGCTATACAGAATGACAAACGGAGACTTTAAAGTGTCTTTTTCACATTTATTAAGTTCAATTCTCAGGGAAGTGCCTTTTATCAAAAACATTGTCTGGTTCTCAATTGCTACTCATTAGTATCTAGCTATAAAATAAGTTGGAACAAAACAAAAGTGCTTCTTCATAATACAAAATGGTTGAAAATAGATGCAGTTTACCACAAATATCATGTAGAACACAACCGGTGAAGACAAAAAAACATCTATATTTCTCAGTCAGACACAGTAACTTAAAGAATAACAAGTTATGAAAATAAAGTGCTTCTTTCAAAATGAATAATAGTCCTACCCCTAAGCTAGGCTACCTGGCGATGAAGCAGCGATAGACCGAGTTTTTTTTTTTTTTTTTGCCCTCTCGGAGTTGGCAGGGAGTTTCGTGAAGCACTGCAGTGTGCGTTGGTCTGCAGCTGCGGCTGACTGTACGTTCACACCGCCGCCGACTTGAGCTGCAAAAAAGCTATGGCCGCCCTGTCAAGGACGCTTGTCAAAAAGTACGGGGAATCTTGTTGACGCTTTGGCCGCTCTGACGTAGCAGCATTCACAATGAAATGTAAACAGAAAAAACAAGCAATGCATTCGGCAGTTTAGGATATCGCACAAGATTTGTCAACACAGAAACCATTTCATCACTGGAGAGTTTTTTTCCCGACACCATCGTATTAATTGATTTTGATTCATATGCGCGAGGGAGAGAGAGAGAGAGAGAGAGAGAGAGAGCAGACAGCGCTCGGGTGAGTGCGCGCGCGCGGCCGGCTCTCTCTCTCTGCTCGTTCTTATGCCCTGTCAAGCGCGCCCTGTTAAACTGACAGGACTTAAAACACATGCAAATGGTAGGAACGAAATATCTTCCTCTCATCCATTTGCTTCCTTTTTGTTTTAGTGATTTGCCGCTCACGTCCCGTATAGGCTAGTTACAAAAATGGAGGCGAACAGCCAGCTGATTTTATTTATTTATTAAATCGATTCTTGGACATTTCAGATCGATTCTGAATCGTTGCCAATGAGAATCTAGATTCTTCTGTGAATCGATTTTTTTGGCACACCCCTACTGAGCAGATCTTGTGCCGCGCTTGTTGTACGGGTGGCGGGACTTCAGTCTATGAGGAGGCAGTGCTGTTGTGGTGGTATTCTGCAGGATATGCCAGTTGTATCTTTGGGCTTTCCTTGCAAGAGCGAGGGTAGCAGCCTCTCGTCGGAGGCCGGCCGGGGCAATTCCCGCTAGTGTTGGCAGATGGTAGACAGGGGTAGATTCAGGCAGCCAGTTATAGTCCGAAGGGCGGTGTTTATGGCAGTGTCGACTTTCCTGGCGTGTGGGCTTCTGCACCAGGCTGGGGCACAGTATTCAGCTGTAGAGAAGACGAGAGCTACTGTTGATATTCGAAGCACCTTGGCAGTTGCACCCCAGCTAGTACCAGCCAGACGTCGAATTATTGCGACCCTTGATGACACTTTGGCCGTCACTTCTTCAAGGTGTTGTTTAAGGATCTATCCAGGCGTACGCCAAGGTACCGTGGGGCTTGCTGGAACTCAAGATGCTTGTTATCAACTCTTTGAAATCATAAGTGTATTGCATTGTTTTAAACACTAAATATTTTACTTAAAACATTCCTCAAACACTTATTCAGTTATTTATAATATATGTTGTTCAAAAAAAATCAAAAGTAGTTTCAATGTAGCTAGCTACTTTTTTATAGTAACTTGTAGTGTAGCTAACTACTTTTCCCAAAGGGTAGCTTGACTGTAGTTTAACTACTTTAACTTACAAGTAGCTTGTCAAACTACAGTTTCAGAGTAGCTTCCCCAACACTGATTATTGGGCAGCTCAACTAGCAGCAATTGTGACTTGGATCAGCGGAGATGAGGAAGCAAAGTGGACTCAAATAGAGCAAGTGGAAGTTAAGGGTGCACAACTGTCTGCCATACCCTTTATGATCTAAAACATGTCAATAAAATGAAGATTGAAAATGAATGGATAAAACATACAATAAAGGTATGGGCAGAAGTAAAGAAAATGCTTAAGGATGTTGGAACAATTTCTCGGGCTATGCCCATGGGTAATGTAGATTCAATGTCTGACCATGGTTTTAGGAGATGGGCAGTTAAAGGCCTCTTTATTTTTTATCAGCTCTGTGAAGAAACACACTTAAAGTCTTTCACACAACTTCAGGAACAATTCAATCTTCCCTCAAGTGATTTTTATAGATATTTGCAAATTAGGCATTACATTACAAACCATAAGGAAAAAGAAAGAATTCGAAAAATCCCAAATGGCATAGAACAATATTTTATCACGATTTCAAAAAAACGCCTCCCTGTTGGTAAACATGTTTTTCATCTTTATAAAAGATTGTTAACAGACATGGTTGGAAACACTTACAATATTAAGGAAAAGTGGGAAATAGAAACTGTAATGGCCTTCCCCTTTTATTTGTTTTGCTTGGCGTCACCACTAGATGGCGAAGTAGACATATTGGGGATATAAGGGAAAGGAAACAGAGCAAGAGTATTTTCATCATACAAGATTAAACAGTACACTTTATAAAATGGGTAAACATGATACGGGAAGGTGTACATTTTGTGGGCAAGAAGAAACTGTGGAACATGTTATGATATATTGTCAGAAATACAAGCTTGAATGAAGGAGTTTAATAGGAAAATTAAGAAAAATAAAAATGCAATTTTTACTAGGGGATATTTTACAAAATAACTCTGGAAATGAATGTTATAGTTTTGTTTTTCAGTATCTTAGAATAAATAATTTGTATAAGAGGATATAAAATGTCATTTTGATCCACACTCCATACCATACCATTTCTTTGGTACCATTTGTTGATTTCATTTGAACAATGTTAAATATGTGTAGGGAATGTGTCACGGGGTGACAAAAACCTGAACAGGACTAAGATCCGGGGGAATGCACTGCAAATTGGTTGCCATGGCAGCGAGGCCAATTGCCTGAGTGACAGCAGGTGTGGGGCAATTACAGGGAACGCTGTGAGAGGGACACATATTCAGATGGGGCTTTAAAAGCAGAGAGAAAACAGACTGTGGTGTGGTTCTCCTCCCGTGTAGTACTGTGTTTGTCAGCGGGTCGTTCTTTTTATTATGGCTGGGCTGTGGAGTGCTGGAGATCGAAGCTAAGGAAGAGAAAGGAAGTAGTGAAGGATTTGTCAGCGAAAACCTAAGGAATATCGTCAGCAGTGGGAAAGACGCAAGTGATGAGTATTGGATCCGTTGTTTATGTGCACTAACACTGAAGTGGTGTTGCAAGTTTGGAAGTGTGTGGCACGAGTGAATTATTACACCGAGTGAATTGTTGATCTGTCTCCAACTTCAGTCTTCTCTTTGCCGAATGTAACGACAGCTGCAACATTCTTCTGCTTTTCCTGGAGCGAAGTCGAGCCCTGGCCAAGGACTAGATTCGATCTGGTGGGAGAAAGACCAGTGGGTGAGTGCTGGCCCTAATGCACGGTGTGTGAGTGGAATTACAGTGCCTGAAGTGACGATTCACCCGGTTTGTGCTGTGAAGTGAAATTGTTGTGTGGAGAAATATTAGAAGTCTGCCGTGCACTCTTCCCATTCAGTCTTCCACCTGCTGTCTCCAGGGGAAGGTGTCGACAAATCAAGAGCCCCACTTCCTCCGTGAGAAGATCCGGCTCTGTTAAAGCTGAGTGTTTTATATATCGCTGGACTGTTTAAAACCGTGCTGTGTTTGTTCCAGTGTCCAACGAAGTGGAGCGTGTCGCTCAAGTGCCCTCCCAGCCTGGTGGTCTCACACGCCCCTATTGGAAGCCTTTGCCCTGTTCAGACGAAGAGAGAGGTATATCAGTTGAAGTTTCATGTGCTATTGGAACCGTTAAGACCTTCCTGTACTGTTTCAGTGTTCAATGAAGCGGAGCGTTTCCGTCCAAGTGCCCTCCCAGCCTGGTGGTCTCCACACGCCCCTATTGGAAGCCTTTGCCCTGTTCAGAGGAAGAGAGAGGTATATCAGTTGAAGTTTCATGTACTGTTGGAACCGTTAAGACTTCCCTGTACTGTTTTAGTGTCCAACGACGCGGAGTGTTTTTCGTCCAAAGTGTTCTCCCTGTCTGGTGGTCCCCACACGTCCTCCATTGGAAGCATCTGCCCGAAACGGAAGAAGGTACCTCAGCTGAGTGTTCACGACGAACGGTTAAACCCCGCCATATCGTTCCAGTGACTCGCTCGCCCCCACACTTGTATACTTACCTGGTGACCTACCTGGACGGCGTGAGGATTTCTCCGGATCCCCATTCAACGAGCCCCGGCCCGCTACGATCGTTCCTCCCCTCCCATCCCAGGAGGTCCAGAGACGCGTGAACTGCCCTGGCGGCAAGAAGTTTTAATTGGTGCTTATTCAATTGTCCAATTTTAATATAATAAAGTACTGTCATTATTTTTATCCCCTTGTCTGTCTGGTCCTTGACCCGTTCCTTGAGGTGGTTCCCGGTTTTCATGGGTGGGCGCAGTCTGGCTTGGCCCGCCCCGACCTGTGACAAATGTTTGTTTATTTTGTGAATATATATAACCTTTATTTAACCAGGAGAATCACATTGAGATATTACTATCTCTTCTTCCAGCGAGACCTGGTCACGACAGCGGCACATAGTTTCACACAAAAGGAAATAACAATAAGACAACACCACAATTTACAACAATCGAAAGCTGGATAAAAGCAAATTAGCTAAAACAATTACAAGTATCCAGTAAAATATTTTGCAAAAGACGTTTAAAAGTGCTTAAGGTTGGAAGTGCGTCTAAGTTAAGAACATTTTGCAATTCATTCCAAACCCAAGGAGCATAAAAAGAAAATGCACCCTTGCCAAATTCTGACAGTACCCTTGGGACTTTTAGTCGAATATGGGAACTGGACCTAGTGCGATAGTTATTTGTATGATAAATTAAAAGATTTGATATATAAAAGGGTAATTTACCTAAAAGAGCTTTAGCAATAAATAAATACATGTGCAACTTTCTCCTTTGATATAAAGACCAAGATAAAGAATCATATAAAATACAATGATGCGTCTGTGACTCTGCACCGGAAACAAAACGCAAAGCTTCATGATACACAAAATCTAGTTTTCTAAGTAGAGATGTAGCTGCATGTGTAACCCGTGACTCAGGTTAGTGTATCCGATAACTAATTTGAGTAGTCATTAATCAAAGCTGGGCTAATATCAGAAGCTCTAGGCACGACTATGGAGCCTGAAATAGTAAAGTCAGCAGAGAACAGACAACACAAAGCAGGGAAATTTGACAAATGTATTGTACAAAATTAAAGACAGTTATTTACATTCCCTGCCTATCTAAGCCGGCTTCCTGAGTGCACAGCGCACAATAAACCCAAAATAAATAACTTCAAAAAAAGTAGGAGTCCATGAAAGTTCTTGGTGTGTGTGTGTTTCTTGCAGTATGTATGTTCTTTTCACTACCCGGGTAGGTTTACGTGTGTTCTTATCTGTATTGAAATGAAGGCACAGGATGATGATGGTTCCAAAGATGCCACGGCTGGCCACACCAGGCTCTTGGTCCGTTCACTTCTGGGGTTGGCTCGCCACTGACCACCAGGGTCAGAATCAGATGGTTTATCCCTTTCTAAAAAACAATCTATACATACATTACAAAATGCATTAGTTACTATTGCCTCATTTCAGTTCAAATCTAATAAACTTTTCTCCATTCAAATGTCAAATCAAATATATCCAATTGTAAAGGATATAAATACTCTAATCATCATGTAAATGAATAGGTACACATCAAACCACATAACATCAGTTCCAATGAACAACAATCAATCATGTACTTCCATCTCACAGTATAGAAATAAAATGAAACTGGATATTTATGTTTTTAACCTTTTAAATCTATTTATGCATCACATTTTAATATATTTATTATTTTTAACAGTTAAGATGAACTTCTGCTCCTCATATACATATCAAACATGTATATTGTCAATTAAATGAACTAAATCACCCTTATTTTACATATGAAACAAGAGGATAAATACTCTCTCTCAATCAAATGACTTTTAAGTCAACAAAACAGGGTATAAAGGCACCTTTAGCGGTGTGAACACTATCAAAGAACTGCTACAGTGGTGACTAGCTTATCTGAGCTAGCAAAACAAACCAAAACAAATTCACATTCAAGTGTTAACGATTAGCGATCTTTTATGAGCATCTCAAACAACATAAAACAATCTGAATCTGCGTTTATATGGTATCAACCAGTAAGAATCAGGTTCACAACTCCGATTGGTTTTAAAAGAACATTATTTGGCGCCATAATGAAGCTAGTACAATCAGTATAACAATCCTATTAGTATTACCATCCTTACCGGAGGTATCTTGAGAAGCTCGCTGTGTCACGCGGCTTAACTCTCTCTCACACAGCTTTCAACCTAATGAACACACAATATTTATTTGGAACGGGATTTTTTCTTTGAATTTCTATCCTTAAGAGGATATTTTTCATACCAGTCCTTGTTGCGTTCTAGCAGCTTCTTCACCGGAGGAAATGTGTGTTTGATTTAATAGTAAATTTCCTGGGGTGTACGCGCCACCCTCAGGCAGAGTAGAGAGTTGCACTCCAGTAACCTTATGTGGGTTACACTCTCCCCTCCAAACTTATGCACGTCCCTGTGCATGGCAATGTTCAGATGGTTATCACCAGAGGGGGCAGAACAGGGGAATGAGTTGACGCATCACTCTCACTTATGATGTCATTCCACACAGTAGTCAGCCCTTGCAAGAATGACTTCACCACTGTGACTAAGGGGGTTCCCAGTTCAGTGTAGTCCAGCCGCCTAGGTGGCTGACGATTCCTCACGGATCTCCTGACTAGGTCATCAGTATCTGCTTGTTCCTCCGTCTCCTTAATCTCCTCTTCTCCGTCATGTTCAAGAACATTTGTCTCATCACATTCTGGCATGTCGGAGGGGACTGGAAGTTGTTCAGGACAGTCCTCATCCGAGCCTTTCACAAGGTCGCCATTGCCAGATAAGTTTGTCTCTCTTTGCACAGATTCATTTCCAGGTAGGTTTAGTGTTACTTTGTTGACTGGAGCAACATCAGGTAGGCCACTCTCATTAGCTGGAACATCATCAGTCACCTTGTTGAGGTTTGTCATCAGATTCTCTTTAGAATGGCTTGGACCATGGTGTCTTGGAACATCTCGCGAGACAATATATCTGGTAACCTCTGGAACTGGTTCTTTTTGGGACCAGGTAACAGGAACGATATCATCCTCATCCGAGGACTGATCAACTTCTCTTGGGCGAATGCTCTGGGGTGTCTCGCGGCGCTCGAGTGGTTTGGGTTGTTCTTCTGGTGTTACATGAAGGAACCCACATGGGAGCAAGAGGTCTCGATGCAGCGTGCGCAAGGGGCCTTCTACGGTCTCTGGTCTTACTGTATAAACGGGGAGATCTCCATCTTTCCTCACTACCACATGGACGGTGGACTCCCATTTATCAGCGAGTTTGTGCTTTCCACGAATCCGTACGTTCCTGACAAGTACTCGGTCTCCAATGTCCAGAGCAGAAGGAGTCACACGCTTGTCAAACCTTGTTTTATTCTTTTCAGCTACCTTGGCAGCACTCCTTGTAGCTATTTTGTAACTCTCCTCGAGGTGGGATTTGAGGTGCTTTACATACTGGGAGTGTGACTTCTGTTGGTCTTCTTTGACAGGTTAGCTGAAAGCAAGGTCGACTGGCAGGCGTGGCTGGCGTCCGAACATTAACTCATACGGTGTGAACCCAGTCACATCACTTCTGGTACAATTGTACGCGTGGACCAAAGGCTTCACGAAGTCCCTCCAGTGTGACTTATCCTGATTTTCCAGAGTGCCAAGCATGTCTAACAGAGTGCGGTTAAAACGTTCCACCGGGTTGCCCCTTGGGTGGTACGGAGTTGTTCGAATTTTCTGTATGCCTGCAACTTCACACAGTTGTTTGATTAGCCGCGACTCAAAATCAGGGCCTTGGTCGCTGTGCAGTTTCTCTGGAATACCATAATGGACGATGAAATTGTCCCATAAGCACTTTGCAACCGTTTGAGCCTTTTGGTTCGGTGTTGGGATAGCCACTGCGTATTTTGTGAAGTGATCTGTGATCACAAGAATGTCCTTTGTGTTACTTCTGTCCGGTTCTATGGACAAGAAGTCCATGCAGACCAGTTCAAGCGGTCTTGTTGTCATGATGTTCACTAAAGGTGCTGCTCTCTCAGGTAAGGTTTTCCTGAGCACGCACCTGTTACACATCTTGATTTTCCTCTCAATGTCAGAGGCCATCCTCGGCCAGTAGAATCTGGCTTTGACCAAGTCCAGCGTGCGGTCTTTTCCCATATGACCCATGTTGTCGTGCAGGCTCATTAAGACTGTCTCACGAAGTTCTTCAGGTAAGACTAGCTGGTACCGTGTTTGGCCTTCTTCTTGGCGTGTTCTATAGAGGATGCCGTTACGCAGTTCAAGCCTGGTCAACTCTCTCAACAACAGAGGTAGGTCTGGAAGCAAAGCTCTCACAGCGGGTGGTGGTTTCTCGTCACGCTCAATCTGGCAGATCACATGTTTAATGCACTGGTCCGCTCTCTGTTTGTCTCTGAGATCTACCTCTGATAGGTGTGGGACGACGGGAAGCCCTCCAAGCTCATCTTCCTGCTCAAAGCTGTCAGGTACAGCATCTCCAGAGATTACAAGGCTCTCGACGAGGGAGATACTTCCATCTTTGCCCATTCCATCATTGGCACAATAAATAAGATGTCTCTCACAGATGGCACGAACAACTCCCTGATCCACAGCCTCAATGTTATCTTGATCTGATAGATGGTGTTGTGTGAACTGGCGGATCCTGTCCCACTCTTTTTGAGAAGAGGGGTCGTCACGCAGGTTGCCATGGGGACGTCGCGATAGTGCGTCAGCATCTCCATTCTGCTTTCCCGGCCGGTACTGGAGCTTAAAGGAGAAGGTAGATAGAGCAGCTAACCACCTGTAGCTGGTTGCATCGAGTTTGGCTGAGGTAAGTATGTAGGTAAGGGGATTGCTGTCAGTGACTACTGTGAACTGATTGCCATAGAGGTAGTCACTGAACTTCTCCGTTACAGACCATTTCAGCGCTAAGAACTCAAGCTTGTGAGCTGGATAACGGGACTCACTACGTGATAACCCTCTGCTTGCGTAGGCGATGACACGCAGCTGTCCCTCCTGCTCCTGATATAAGGCCGCTCCGAGGCCGGTGGAACTTGCATCCGTGTGCAGGATGTAAGGGAGTGCAGGATTTGCAAAGGCCAGAACTGGGGACGTTGTCAACTTGCCAATGATCATCTCAAATGCCTGTTGGCAGGCGGGAGTCCAACGGTTCAAAAATGGTTCTTTGGGGTGGTAGTATTGGCCACTCCTTTCATTGGACTTTGGGTGCTTCCTTAGAGGTGGGTAGCCAGATGTTAAGTCATTCAGGGGTTTCATTATACTTGAATAGCCTTTAATGAACTTTCTATAATACCCACAGAATCCGAGGAAGGCTTTCAACTCTTTTAGATGCTGAGGGACTGGCCAGGTCTTTAGCGCTGCAATCTTTTCCGGGTCAGTCTCCACTCCCTGCTCTGAGACCACATGTCCCAAGTACCGGACTGAGGACTGGAAGAATCTACATTTTTCCGGGGACAACCTGAGCCCATACTCCTTCAGGCGGTTGAGAACCTTGGTGAGTCTGGCTTCATGATCTTCTAAAGTTTTCGAGAAGACTATCAAGTCATCCAGGAAAACGACAACTTCCTTCAAGTTCATGTCTCCCATGCACTTTTCCATCAGTCTCTGGAAGGTACTTGGGGCGTTTGTCACTCCCTGAGGCATGCGATTAAACTCCCAGAAACCAAGTGGGCATACGAAGGCGGTCTTTGGCTTGTCAGCCTCGTCGACTTCGATCTGATAGTAACCAGATTTTAGATCGAGGACGCTGAACCACTTGGAACCGGAGAGTGCTGTGAAGGTGTCGTCCATCCTCGGGAGTGCATAGGCATCTTTTACCGTCTGCAGGTTCAGTTTCCTATAGTCAATACAGAGGCGTACCTGGCCATTCTTCTTCCTGACTACAACGATTGGAGAGGAGAATGGAGACTCACTTTCACGAATCACCCCAGCATCGAGAAGCTCTTGAAGATGTTGACGGACAGCTTCTACGTCGTGTGGGTGTATCGGCCGAGCTCTGAGTTTGAATGGGGTTTCATCGGACAGTTTGATGTGATGCTTGACTTTGTCTGTCCTTCCAAAGTCAGTGTCGTTCTGGGCGAAGACCTCAGGCATGCTATTTAATTTCCGAGTAATTCTGTCTTTCCATTCTGGAGGGACCGGGGACTCACCAAAGTCAAAGGCTAGGTCAGCTGCCTTGGAGGGTTCTGGTTCAGATGGGCTGGTCACGCTCTGTTTGTGAGACAAAATGGCCTGGATTGCACTGAGCTCAGCGATCACACTCTTAGCTGGTATAATAATGTCGTGTTTCCGACTCATTTGAGACCACAACTGGTAGTCTGACTGGTAGATCAACGAGACAGGACCTTACTAGCAGCCCTCCAGGCAGAGAAGAGGACGAAGGGTACTCCATGATAGCAGACCTCTCAGTATGGAACTCTTTAATTGATGCCACTCCCTCCAGAACAACTGTTCCTCCAGCTGGAATGAGTTTTCTGTCTCTCCCTTGCATCCTCACCAGTCCAATGTTACTGTCATGGCTTTGTTCCTGTCGCAGTTGAAGTGCTTTCAGCACCGTCCTGTAGCCGTTTGGGACAGGGTGGTAGCTTGCTGGACTTTTCTCTCTGCACATACCATATGCTACATCGAGTGTGTTTGTACCAACCAGTATCTGGTACCCTGAAGTGCCGCGGTCTGGAACAACCAAGGCCAATGTTGGGACTTCATATTCAGCTCCAAGGAACTGTTTTGGGAAGGTGATTGTGACTTCAACATATCCAAGGTAGGGCACAGATTGACCATTGGCCCCTTCAACTTCCAGAAGGTTATAGAGTGGTTTGATCTGTTGCTCAGGTAGGTGTTCATCATAGAAGGACTTGGTGACTGTGGTTACTTGTGAACCTGTGTCAAGGAGACAGCTGCACTGTTTGCCTTGGATGGTAACTTGGCCTGTACTTTTCGTGCCTATAAGTTTTTGCAGGACTCTGAAGGGGTGTTTTCTAACATTAGATTGGTTCAAGGCAACACTGAACTTGGGTTTGGCACAACTTTTATCCTTAGCAGGGCGTTGGTGAACTGCTCCAGCCTCAGTTTGCCCTGCAACTGAGACTCCATCTAAAAATCCCTATCATCTGGTGAGTGTTCTTTAGCCTCCCAGAGGTGCCGCTTTTCTCTCAATTGATCTCTTTTTTCATTGACGAGAGTGGGGTTTGGATTGTTACTGCAAGCTGAGGAGATGTGACCGTCCTCGCCGCAGTTGAAACAATACCAAGGTCTCGGCTGGGTGGTATTCTTTGAGTTGGTAGGTTTCCAGCTTGGTGCTCTAGGATCAAGTTTGGATGCTGGCCCACCTGATGGATGCTTAGTGTTCCCCTTGGTCTTCGGGGCCTTCTTGGCTTTCTTAGACATCAGCGTGGTGAGTTGGCTCTGCAGAGACGCCACCTGCTGTTTAAGCTCTGTCAATGGGTCGGACTGGAATGCTGCTTGTTGACTGCAAACACATACACTCTGAGAACTTGCCATAGCCCGCTGCCGGTGTGAGCCGAGGTGCTTCTTCATACGTGTGGCTTTAGCTGCCTGCCTATCCTCCTCAGTGCGGATTAATAACAGGAGCTCTGAAAATGCTGGTGGGTGACTTTTCTTTTCTTCAAGGTTGAGGTCAGAGAGCAAAGGGTTGTCCCAACACCCGCGACAAAACTGTTTGAGAATATGTCTATCTGCTTCTCCAGCAGCAGCTCCTCCTCTCTTAACAGCAAGGTTCAGGGCAGCTTGAAGGCGGCAGAGGTAAGTAGAGGCCTTTTCACCAGGATCCTGAAGAGTATTCATGAACTGGGCGAAAAGCTCCTCGCCGTCCTCAACGGTTCCAAAGGCAGCGTCCAGCAGTTGAAGGTAGATTTCAGGAGTAGCTTCAGGGCTTAATCTTTTGACAATATCTGCTGCAGGGGAGAGCAAACTTTCAAAGATCTTCCGTGATTTCTGAAGATTAGACAGGGTGGGGTCTTTCCTGAGAAGCTCAACATGTGAACGCCATGTGTCGTAGTCTGTCTCACTATTGGGTCTGGGGAGCTTGCCTGAGAATGAACGAAGCTTGATGGGAAAGTGTGAATGTGTGTTTAATTCATCTCTCCTCACAATGTGCTCAACAATGACCTTTTTAATTTCAGGTGGATTCAGGTCACTCTCCACAACGGACAGACTTCGCTTCACATCAGCTGGTGGGCATGGCTCAGCACCACTATGAATGAACCTTTCCCGAGAAGAATCTGGGAGCAGCTGGGGATGTGGGGGTTCAAATGTGTCCAGAGACGTGTTGAGCTGTCTGGCTCCAAACTCATTATCACCACTGCCATCAGTCTCGATTGTCTCACTGATCTCTGACATCATGTCTTTCAGCACCTCTTCGAAGCCTCGTCCACTCAATTTCGCTAACTTCTTGATTTCATCAAGGTAGGCTTTGGTAACACTGCAGCCAACTTTAGTGGTGTACTCACTTGCTAGAGCTTGAACATAGTATTTTACTTCTGGATTGTCCTTAAGTTCATGTGTGTAGGGCAGAAGAGGGGCTAAGGCTTCAATAGCAACACCATCTTGATACTCAATAATCAGGTTTTTATAAAACTCTGAGTTAATGTCAGTAACTGGGACAAGTCTCATGGAGCCATACTTTCTAAGGAAGTCTATGATCTCCTCATCTTCTGGTGATTCAAGCAAACCACTCACCATTACTGCATTGGGGACTTTGATACCTGAGCTCGTTATGAACTCCATTCTTAGCAAAGAGTGATCAATAAACAGATAACAAAGAGCTTACACACTTGAAAATAGTTTCACACACTTGCAATATGGTTCACTGCTAACAAATAACCAGACTCCTGGCTATCTGCCTATCTAAGCCGGCTTCCTGAGTGCACAGCGCACAATAAACCCAAAATAAATAACTTCAAAAAAAGTAGGAGTCCATGAAAGTTCTTGGTGTGTGTGTGTTTCTTGCAGTATGTATGTTCTTTTCACTACCCGGGTAGGTTTACGTGTGTTCTTATCTGTATTGAAATGAAGGCACAGGATGATGATGGTTCCAAAGATGCCACGGCTGGCCACACCAGGCTCTTGGTCCGTTCACTTCTGGGGTTGGCTCGCCACTGACCACCAGGGTCAGAATCAGATGGTTTATCCCTTTCTAAAAAACAATCTATACATACATTACAAAATGCATTAGTTACTATTGCCTCATTTCAGTTCAAATCTAATAAACTTTTCTCCATTCAAATGTCAAATCAAATATATCCAATTGTAAAGGATATAAATACTCTAATCATCATGTAAATGAATAGGTACACATCACACCACATAACATCAGTTCCAATGAACAACAATCAATCATGTACTTCCATCTCACAGTATAGAAATAAAATGAAACTGGATATTTATGTTTTTAACCTTTTAAATCTATTTATGCATCACATTTTAATATATGTATTATTTTTAACAGTTAAGATGAACTTCTGCTCCTCATATACATATCAAACATGTATATTGTCAATTAAATGAACTAAATCACCCTTATTTTACATATGAAACAAGAGGATAAATACTCTCTCTCAATCAAATGACTTTTAAGTCAACAAAACAGGGTATAAAGGCACCTTTAGCGGTGTGAACACTATCAAAGAACTGCTACAGTGGTGACTAGCTTATCTGAGCTAGCAAAACAAACCAAAACAAATTCACATTCAAGTGTTAACGATTAGCGATCTTTTATGAGCATCTCAAACAACATAAAACAATCTGAATCTGCGTTTATATGGTATCAACCAGTAAGAATCAGGTTCACAACTCCGATTGGTTTTAAAAGAACATTATTTGGCGCCATAATGAAGCTAGTACAATCAGTATAACAATCCTATTAGTATTACCATCCTTACCGGAGGTATCTTGAGAAGCTCGCTGTGTCACGCGGCTTAACTCTCTCTCACACAGCTTTCAACCTAATGAACACACAATATTTATTTGGAACGGGATTTTTTCTTTGAATTTCTATCCTTAAGAGGACATTTTTCATACCAGTCCTTGTTGCGTTCTAGCAGCTTCTTCACCGGAGGAAATGTGTGTTTGATTTAATAGTAAATTTCCTGGGGTGTACGCGCCACCCTCAGGCAGAGTAGAGAGTTGCACTCCAGTAACCTTATGTGGGTTACACTCTCCCCTCCAAACTTATGCACGTCCCTGTGCATGGCAATGTTCAGATGGTTATCACCAGAGGGGGCAGAACAGGGGAATGAGTTGACGCATCACTCTCACTTATGATGTCATTCCACACAGTAGTCAGCCCTTGCAAGAATGACTTCACCACTGTGACTAAGGGGGTTCCCAGTTCAGTGTAGTCCAGCCGCCTAGGTGGCTGACGATTCCTCACGGATCTCCTGACTAGGTCATCAGTATCTGCTTGTTCCTCCGTCTCCTTAATCTCCTCTTCTCCGTCATGTTCAAGAACATTTGTCTCATCACATTCTGGCATGTCGGAGGGGACTGGAAGTTGTTCAGGACAGTCCTCATCCGAGCCTTTCACAAGGTCGCCATTGCCAGATAAGTTTGTCTCTCTTTGCACAGATTCATTTCCAGGTAGGTTTAGTGTTACTTTGTTGACTGGAGCAACATCAGGTAGGCCACTCTCATTAGCTGGAACATCATCAGTCACCTTGTTGAGGTTTGTCATCAGATTCTCTTTAGAATGGCTTGGACCATGGTGTCTTGGAACATCTCGCGAGACAATATATCTGGTAACCTCTGGAACTGGTTCTTTTTGGGACCAGGTAACAGGAACGATATCATCCTCATCCGAGGACTGATCAACTTCTCTTGGGCGAATGCTCTGGGGTGTCTCGCGGCGCTCGAGTGGTTTGGGTTGTTCTTCTGGTGTTACATGAAGGAACCCACATGGGAGCAAGAGGTCTCGATGCAGCGTGCGCAAGGGGCCTTCTACGGTCTCTGGTCTTACTGTATAAACGGGGAGATCTCCATCTTTCCTCACTACCACATGGACGGTGGACTCCCATTTATCAGCGAGTTTGTGCTTTCCACGAATCCGTACGTTCCTGACAAGTACTCGGTCTCCAATGTCCAGAGCAGAAGGAGTCACACGCTTGTCAAACCTTGTTTTATTCTTTTCAGCTACCTTGGCAGCACTCCTTGTAGCTATTTTGTAACTCTCCTCGAGGTGGGATTTGAGGTGCTTTACATACTGGGAGTGTGACTTCTGTTGGTCTTCTTTGACAGGTTAGCTGAAAGCAAGGTCGACTGGCAGGCGTGGCTGGCGTCCGAACATTAACTCATACGGTGTGAACCCAGTCACATCACTTCTGGTACAATTGTACGCGTGGACCAAAGGCTTCACGAAGTCCCTCCAGTGTGACTTATCCTGATTTTCCAGAGTGCCAAGCATGTCTAACAGAGTGCGGTTAAAACGTTCCACCGGGTTGCCCCTTGGGTGGTACGGAGTTGTTCGAATTTTCTGTATGCCTGCAACTTCACACAGTTGTTTGATTAGCCGCGACTCAAAATCAGGGCCTTGGTCGCTGTGCAGTTTCTCTGGAATACCATAATGGACGATGAAATTGTCCCATAAGCACTTTGCAACCGTTTGAGCCTTTTGGTTCGGTGTTGGGATAGCCACTGCGTATTTTGTGAAGTGATCTGTGATCACAAGAATGTCCTTTGTGTTACTTCTGTCCGGTTCTATGGACAAGAAGTCCATGCAGACCAGTTCAAGCGGTCTTGTTGTCATGATGTTCACTAAAGGTGCTGCTCTCTCAGGTAAGGTTTTCCTGAGCACGCACCTGTTACACATCTTGATTTTCCTCTCAATGTCAGAGGCCATCCTCGGCCAGTAGAATCTGGCTTTGACCAAGTCCAGCGTGCGGTCTTTTCCCATATGACCCATGTTGTCGTGCAGGCTCATTAAGACTGTCTCACGAAGTTCTTCAGGTAAGACTAGCTGGTACCGTGTTTGGCCTTCTTCTTGGCGTGTTCTATAGAGGATGCCGTTACGCAGTTCAAGCCTGGTCAACTCTCTCAACAACAGAGGTAGGTCTGGAAGCAAAGCTCTCACAGCGGGTGGTGGTTTCTCGTCACGCTCAATCTGGCAGATCACATGTTTAATGCACTGGTCCGCTCTCTGTTTGTCTCTGAGATCTACCTCTGATAGGTGTGGGACGACGGGAAGCCCTCCAAGCTCATCTTCCTGCTCAAAGCTGTCAGGTACAGCATCTCCAGAGATTACAAGGCTCTCGACGAGGGAGATACTTCCATCTTTGCCCATTCCATCATTGGCACAATAAATAAGATGTCTCTCACAGATGGCACGAACAACTCCCTGATCCACAGCCTCAATGTTATCTTGATCTGATAGATGGTGTTGTGTGAACTGGCGGATCCTGTCCCACTCTTTTTGAGAAGAGGGGTCGTCACGCAGGTTGCCATGGGGACGTCGCGATAGTGCGTCAGCATCTCCATTCTGCTTTCCCGGCCGGTACTGGAGCTTAAAGGAGAAGGTAGATAGAGCAGCTAACCACCTGTAGCTGGTTGCATCGAGTTTGGCTGAGGTAAGTATGTAGGTAAGGGGATTGCTGTCAGTGACTACTGTGAACTGATTGCCATAGAGGTAGTCACTGAACTTCTCCGTTACAGACCATTTCAGCGCTAAGAACTCAAGCTTGTGAGCTGGATAACGGGACTCACTACGTGATAACCCTCTGCTTGCGTAGGCGATGACACGCAGCTGTCCCTCCTGCTCCTGATATAAGGCCGCTCCGAGGCCGGTGGAACTTGCATCCGTGTGCAGGATGTAAGGGAGTGCAGGATTTGCAAAGGCCAGAACTGGGGACGTTGTCAACTTGCCAATGATCATCTCAAATGCCTGTTGGCAGGCGGGAGTCCAACGGTTCAAAAATGGTTCTTTGGGGTGGTAGTATTGGCCACTCCTTTCATTGGACTTTGGGTGCTTCCTTAGAGGTGGGTAGCCAGATGTTAAGTCATTCAGGGGTTTCATTATACTTGAATAGCCTTTAATGAACTTTCTATAATACCCACAGAATCCGAGGAAGGCTTTCAACTCTTTTAGATGCTGAGGGACTGGCCAGGTCTTTAGCGCTGCAATCTTTTCCGGGTCAGTCTCCACTCCCTGCTCTGAGACCACATGTCCCAAGTACCGGACTGAGGACTGGAAGAATCTACATTTTTCCGGGGACAACCTGAGCCCATACTCCTTCAGGCGGTTGAGAACCTTGGTGAGTCTGGCTTCATGATCTTCTAAAGTTTTCGAGAAGACTATCAAGTCATCCAGGAAAACGACAACTTCCTTCAAGTTCATGTCTCCCATGCACTTTTCCATCAGTCTCTGGAAGGTACTTGGGGCGTTTGTCACTCCCTGAGGCATGCGATTAAACTCCCAGAAACCAAGTGGGCATACGAAGGCGGTCTTTGGCTTGTCAGCCTCGTCGACTTCGATCTGATAGTAACCAGATTTTAGATCGAGGACGCTGAACCACTTGGAACCGGAGAGTGCTGTGAAGGTGTCGTCCATCCTCGGGAGTGCATAGGCATCTTTTACCGTCTGCAGGTTCAGTTTCCTATAGTCAATACAGAGGCGTACCTGGCCATTCTTCTTCCTGACTACAACGATTGGAGAGGAGAATGGAGACTCACTTTCACGAATCACCCCAGCATCGAGAAGCTCTTGAAGATGTTGACGGACAGCTTCTACGTCGTGTGGGTGTATCGGCCGAGCTCTGAGTTTGAATGGGGTTTCATCGGACAGTTTGATGTGATGCTTGACTTTGTCTGTCCTTCCAAAGTCAGTGTCGTTCTGGGCGAAGACCTCAGGCATGCTATTTAATTTCCGAGTAATTCTGTCTTTCCATTCTGGAGGGACCGGGGACTCACCAAAGTCAAAGGCTAGGTCAGCTGCCTTGGAGGGTTCTGGTTCAGATGGGCTGGTCACGCTCTGTTTGTGAGACAAAATGGCCTGGATTGCACTGAGCTCAGCGATCACACTCTTAGCTGGTATAATAATGTCGTGTTCCGACTCATTTGAGACCACAACTGGTAGTCTGACTGGTAGATCAACGAGACAGGACCTTACTAGCAGCCCTCCAGGCAGAGAAGAGGACGAAGGGTACTCCATGATAGCAGACCTCTCAGTATGGAACTCTTTAATTGATGCCACTCCCTCCAGAACAACTGTTCCTCCAGCTGGAATGAGTTTTCTGTCTCTCCCTTGCATCCTCACCAGTCCAATGTTACTGTCATGGCTTTGTTCCTGTCGCAGTTGAAGTGCTTTCAGCACCGTCCTGTAGCCGTTTGGGACAGGGTGGTAGCTTGCTGGACTTTTCTCTCTGCACATACCATATGCTACATCGAGTGTGTTTGTACCAACCAGTATCTGGTACCCTGAAGTGCCGCGGTCTGGAACAACCAAGGCCAATGTTGGGACTTCATATTCAGCTCCAAGGAACTGTTTTGGGAAGGTGATTGTGACTTCAACATATCCAAGGTAGGGCACAGATTGACCATTGGCCCCTTCAACTTCCAGAAGGTTATAGAGTGGTTTGATCTGTTGCTCAGGTAGGTGTTCATCATAGAAGGACTTGGTGACTGTGGTTACTTGTGAACCTGTGTCAAGGAGACAGCTGCACTGTTTGCCTTGGATGGTAACTTGGCCTGTACTTTTCGTGCCTATAAGTTTTTGCAGGACTCTGAAGGTGTGTTTTCTAACATTAGATTGGTTCAAGGCAACACTGAACTTGGGTTTGGCACAACTTTTATCCTTAGCAGGGCGTTGGTGAACTGCTCCAGCCTCAGTTTGCCCTGCAACTGAGACTCCATCTAAAAATCCCTATCATCTGGTGAGTGTTCTTTAGCCTCCCAGAGGTGCCGCTTTTCTCTCAATTGATCTCTTTTTTCATTGACGAGAGTGGGGTTTGGATTGTTACTGCAAGCTGAGGAGATGTGACCGTCCTCGCCGCAGTTGAAACAATACCAAGGTCTCGGCTGGGTGGTATTCTTTGAGTTGGTAGGTTTCCAGCTTGGTGCTCTAGGATCAAGTTTGGATGCTGGCCCACCTGATGGATGCTTAGTGTTCCCCTTGGTCTTCGGGGCCTTCTTGGCTTTCTTAGACATCAGCGTGGTGAGTTGGCTCTGCAGAGACGCCACCTGCTGTTTAAGCTCTGTCAATGGGTCGGACTGGAATGCTGCTTGTTGACTGCAAACACATACACTCTGAGAACTTGCCATAGCCCGCTGCCGGTGTGAGCCGAGGTGCTTCTTCATACGTGTGGCTTTAGCTGCCTGCCTATCCTCCTCAGTGCGGATTAATAACAGGAGCTCTGAAAATGCTGGTGGGTGACTTTTCTTTTCTTCAAGGTTGAGGTCAGAGAGCAAAGGGTTGTCCCAACACCCGCGACAAAACTGTTTGAGAATATGTCTATCTGCTTCTCCAGCAGCAGCTCCTCCTCTCTTAACAGCAAGGTTCAGGGCAGCTTGAAGGCGGCAGAGGTAAGTAGAGGCCTTTTCACCAGGATCCTGAAGAGTATTCATGAACTGGGCGAAAAGCTCCTCGCCGTCCTCAACGGTTCCAAAGGCAGCGTCCAGCAGTTGAAGGTAGATTTCAGGAGTAGCTTCAGGGCTTAATCTTTTGACAATATCTGCTGCAGGGGAGAGCAAACTTTCAAAGATCTTCCGTGATTTCTGAAGATTAGACAGGGTGGGGTCTTTCCTGAGAAGCTCAACATGTGAACGCCATGTGTCGTAGTCTGTCTCACTATTGGGTCTGGGGAGCTTGCCTGAGAATGAACGAAGCTTGATGGGAAAGTGTGAATGTGTGTTTAATTCATCTCTCCTCACAATGTGCTCAACAATGACCTTTTTAATTTCAGGTGGATTCAGGTCACTCTCCACAACGGACAGACTTCGCTTCACATCAGCTGGTGGGCATGGCTCAGCACCACTATGAATGAACCTTTCCCGAGAAGAATCTGGGAGCAGCTGGGGATGTGGGGGTTCAAATGTGTCCAGAGACGTGTTGAGCTGTCTGGCTCCAAACTCATTATCACCACTGCCATCAGTCTCGATTGTCTCACTGATCTCTGACATCATGTCTTTCAGCACCTCTTCGAAGCCTCGTCCACTCAATTTCGCTAACTTCTTGATTTCATCAAGGTAGGCTTTGGTAACACTGCAGCCAACTTTAGTGGTGTACTCACTTGCTAGAGCTTGAACATAGTATTTTACTTCTGGATTGTCCTTAAGTTCATGTGTGTAGGGCAGAAGAGGGGCTAAGGCTTCAATAGCAACACCATCTTGATACTCAATAATCAGGTTTTTATAAAACTCTGAGTTAATGTCAGTAACTGGGACAAGTCTCATGGAGCCATACTTTCTAAGGAAGTCTATGATCTCCTCATCTTCTGGTGATTCAAGCAAACCACTCACCATTACTGCATTGGGGACTTTGATACCTGAGCTCGTTATGAACTCCATTCTTAGCAAAGAGTGATCAATAAACAGATAACAAAGAGCTTACACACTTGAAAATAGTTTCACACACTTGCAATATGGTTCACTGCTAACAAATAACCAGACTCCTGGCTATCTGCCTATCTAAGCCGGCTTCCTGAGTGCACAGCGCACAATAAACCCAAAATAAATAACTTCAAAAAAAGTAGGAGTCCATGAAAGTTCTTGGTGTGTGTGTGTTTCTTGCAGTATGTATGTTCTTTTCACTACCCGGGTAGGTTTACGTGTGTTCTTATCTGTATTGAAATGAAGGCACAGGATGATGATGGTTCCAAAGATGCCACGGCTGGCCACACCAGGCTCTTGGTCCGTTCACTTCTGGGGTTGGCTCGCCACTGACCACCAGGGTCAGAATCAGATGGTTTATCCCTTTCTAAAAAACAATCTATACATACATTACAAAATGCATTAGTTACTATTGCCTCATTTCAGTTCAAATCTAATAAACTTTTCTCCATTCAAATGTCAAATCAAATATATCCAATTGTAAAGGATATAAATACTCTAATCATCATGTAAATGAATAGGTACACATCACACCACATAACATCAGTTCCAATGAACAACAATCAATCATGTACTTCCATCTCACAGTATAGAAATAAAATGAAACTGGATATTTATGTTTTTAACCTTTTAAATCTATTTATGCATCACATTTTAATATATGTATTATTTTTAACAGTTAAGATGAACTTCTGCTCCTCATATACATATCAAACATGTATATTGTCAATTAAATGAACTAAATCACCCTTATTTTACATATGAAACAAGAGGATAAATACTCTCTCTCAATCAAATGACTTTTAAGTCAACAAAACAGTTTTATGTCACTGTCACTGATCATTACATGGTAACTTGCATACTACGTACGGCTGAAATGTGTCATGTTGCGGCACGTTATCGACCAGGCAGAACAATCCTTCCAACCACTATAGATAGATTCTTGAATAGCTTACCTGATCTATCTCCGCTCCTCAGTGAACCTAAACAAACAGAGGAACTAGAGGAAATGACTAGCAGTATGAGCAACATTTTCTCTAGTACATTAGAAACTGTTGCACCAATTAGATTAAAAAAGGTTAGAGAGAAAACTAAAGCACCATGGTACAACAGTGCTACGCATGTTATCAAGAGAGAAACTCGTAACTTAGAGCGCAAATGGAAACAAACTAATTTAGAGGTCTTTAGAATCGCGTGGAAAGACAGTATGTCACGTTATAAAAAGGCTCTAAAAGCAGCCAGGGCTGAGCATCTACGCAAACTAATAGAAAATAACCAAAACAATCCAAGGTTTTTATTTAACACCGTGGCTAGATTAACAAATAAACAGACATCACCTGAACAAAATATTCCGTTACATTTTAATAGTAATGATTTCATGAATTTCTTCACTGAGAAAATAGTAAGCATCAGAAACACAATTGTAAATGTACAATCTTTGACAGCGTCTTATGATTCAGCCTCAATTATTGCCCCTCAACAACTACAGCGCTTTACAACTATAGGACAGGAAGAGCTAAATAAACTTATCACTGCATCTAAACCAACAACATGTTTATTAGATCCAATACCCACTAAACTACTGAAAGAAGTGTTACCTGTAGTGGAAGAGCCTCTTCTCAATATTATTAACTCGTCTCTATCTTTAGGACATGTTCCAAAAACATTCAAGCTGGCAGTTATAAAACCTCTTATTAAGAAACCACAATTAGATCCAAATAACCTAGCAAATTACAGACCCATTTCAAATCTTCCATTTATGTCTAAAATACTAGAAAAAGTTGTGTCCGCTCAATTGTGCTCTTTCTTGCAAGAAAACGATATCTATGAAAAGTTTCAGTCTGGATTCAGGCCACATCATAGCACAGAAACTGCGCTGGTTAAAATTACAAATGATTTACTTTTAGCTTCTGACCAAGGCTGTATCTCAATACTAGTTTTACTCGATCTTAGTGCTGCGTTTGACACTATAGATCATAAAATACTCTTAGATCGACTACAAAATTACACTGGTGTACAGGGACAGGCATTAAGCTGGTTTAGATCGTACCTATCAGACCGTTACCATTTTGTACATTTAAATGGGGAAAAATCAAAGATAACGTCAGTAAATTATGGAGTGCCGCAGGGATCTGTGTTAGGCCCCCTGCTATTCTCAATTTATATGCTGCCACTTGGTAATATTATAAGAAAACATGGAATAAGTTTCCACTGTTATGCTGATGACACTCAATTATATATTTCATCTAGACCAGATGATAACACTAAATTATCTAAAATGACAGAGTGTGTTAAAGATATAAAATATTGGATGACGTGTAATTTTCTTCTATTAAATTCAGATAAAACGGAGGTATTACTGATTGGTCCAAAAAACTGCCCACAAAACCTCTTACAATACAACCTTAATCTAGATGGACGTCCTGTTACTTTATCCTCTACAATAAAAGACCTGGGTGTTATACTAGACCGCAACTTGTCTTTTGAAAATCATATTTCAAATGTCACAAGAACAGCCTTTTTCCACCTTAGAAACATTGCTAAGCTACGTAATATGCTATCAGTTTCTGATGCAGAAAAGTTAATTCATGCATTCATGACCTCGAGACTAGATTACTGTAATGCTCTATTAGCTGGTTGTCCTGCATCCTCCGTAAACAAGCTACAGTTAGTCCAAAATGCAGCCGCTAGAGTTCTTACTAGGTCAAGAAAATATGATCATATAACACCAATTTTATCATCTCTACACTGGTTACCTATTAAGTTCCGTATCAATTACAAAGTATTGTTACTGACCTATAAAGCCCTAAATGGTTTAGCTCCTGTGTATTTAAGAGATCTTCTATCGCCATATAATCCATCGCGCTCTTTAAGATCGCTAAATTCGAGGCTCCTGGTCGTACCTAGGATATCTAAGTCCACTAAAGGAGGGAGGGCGTTTTCACATCTTGCTCCTAAACTCTGGAATAGCCTTCCTGATACTGTCCGAGTCTCAGACTCGCTCTCCCAGTTTAAAACTAGATTAAAGACGCATCTCTTTAGCCAAGCATTCACATGATGCATCTCATACCTTTTATACTACAGTTAAATCAGATCAAATGCATTCATATTATGAACAGCAGCTACGCTAATTATTTCCCATCTGCCTTTTTTGTTGTTATCTCGGGATGCCTGTCCCGAGATAACTCAAATAGAGTTCGTCAGCTCCAGTTATGTATCCAGCCTCTCATGGAGACTTCAGATGCCCCAACGCCTATGATGAGACGACTCGACGCCTGTGAAGAGACGACCCAACGCCGGCGATATGTTATGCCCTAAATTTCATGATTAACTAACTGTATTTTTGTATGTATATTTTTAAAATGCATTTTCTGTAAAGCTGCTTTGAAACAATGTGTATTGTGAAAAGCGCTATACAAATAAACTTGAATTGAATTGAATTGAAAACAGGGTATAAAGGCACCTTTAGCGGTGTGAACACTATCAAAGAACTGCTACAGTGGTGACTAGCTTATCTGAGCTAGCAAAACAAACCAAAACAAATTCACATTCAAGTGTTAACGATTAGCGATCTTTTATGAGCATCTCAAACAACATAAAACAATCTGAATCTGCGTTTATATGGTATCAACCAGTAAGAATCAGGTTCACAACTCCGATTGGTTTTAAAAGAACATTATTTGGCGCCATAATGAAGCTAGTACAATCAGTATAACAATCCTATTAGTATTACCATCCTTACCGGAGGTATCTTGAGAAGCTCGCTGTGTCACGCGGCTTAACTCTCTCTCACACAGCTTTCAACCTAATGAACACACAATATTTATTTGGAACGGGATTTTTTCTTTGAATTTCTATCCTTAAGAGGATATTTTTCATACCAGTCCTTGTTGCGTTCTAGCAGCTTCTTCACCGGAGGAAATGTGTGTTTGATTTAATAGTAAATTTCCTGGGGTGTACGCGCCACCCTCAGGCAGAGTAGAGAGTTGCACTCCAGTAACCTTATGTGGGTTACACTCTCCCCTCCAAACTTATGCACGTCCCTGTGCATGGCAATGTTCAGATGGTTATCACCAGAGGGGGCAGAACAGGGGAATGAGTTGACGCATCACTCTCACTTATGATGTCATTCCACACAGTAGTCAGCCCTTGCAAGAATGACTTCACCACTGTGACTAAGGGGGTTCCCAGTTCAGTGTAGTCCAGCCGCCTAGGTGGCTGACGATTCCTCACGGATCTCCTGACTAGGTCATCAGTATCTGCTTGTTCCTCCGTCTCCTTAATCTCCTCTTCTCCGTCATGTTCAAGAACATTTGTCTCATCACATTCTGGCATGTCGGAGGGGACTGGAAGTTGTTCAGGACAGTCCTCATCCGAGCCTTTCACAAGGTCGCCATTGCCAGATAAGTTTGTCTCTCTTTGCACAGATTCATTTCCAGGTAGGTTTAGTGTTACTTTGTTGACTGGAGCAACATCAGGTAGGCCACTCTCATTAGCTGGAACATCATCAGTCACCTTGTTGAGGTTTGTCATCAGATTCTCTTTAGAATGGCTTGGACCATGGTGTCTTGGAACATCTCGCGAGACAATATATCTGGTAACCTCTGGAACTGGTTCTTTTTGGGACCAGGTAACAGGAACGATATCATCCTCATCCGAGGACTGATCAACTTCTCTTGGGCGAATGCTCTGGGGTGTCTCGCGGCGCTCGAGTGGTTTGGGTTGTTCTTCTAGTGTTACATGAAGGAACCCACATGGGAGCAAGAGGTCTCGATGCAGCGTGCGCAAGGGGCCTTCTACGGTCTCTGGTCTTACTGTATAAACGGGGAGATCTCCATCTTTCCTCACTACCACATGGACGGTGGACTCCCATTTATCAGCGAGTTTGTGCTTTCCACGAATCCGTACGTTCCTGACAAGTACTCGGTCTCCAATGTCCAGAGCAGAAGGAGTCACACGCTTGTCAAACCTTGTTTTATTCTTTTCAGCTACCTTGGCAGCACTCCTTGTAGCTATTTTGTAACTCTCCTCGAGGTGGGATTTGAGGTGCTTTACATACTGGGAGTGTGACTTCTGTTGGTCTTCTTTGACAGGTTAGCTGAAAGCAAGGTCGACTGGCAGGCGTGGCTGGCGTCCGAACATTAACTCATACGGTGTGAACCCAGTCACATCACTTCTGGTACAATTGTACGCGTGGACCAAAGGCTTCACGAAGTCCCTCCAGTGTGACTTATCCTGATTTTCCAGAGTGCCAAGCATGTCTAACAGAGTGCGGTTAAAACGTTCCACCGGGTTGCCACTTGGGTGGTACGGAGTTGTTCGAATTTTCTGTATGCCTGCAACTTCACACAGTTGTTTGATTAGCCGCGACTCAAAATCAGGGCCTTGGTCGCTGTGCAGTTTCTCTGGAATACCATAATGGACGATGAAATTGTCCCATAAGCACTTTGCAACCGTTTGAGCCTTTTGGTTCGGTGTTGGGATAGCCACTGCGTATTTTGTGAAGTGATCTGTGATCACAAGAATGTCCTTTGTGTTACTTCTGTCCGGTTCTATGGACAAGAAGTCCATGCAGACCAGTTCAAGCGGTCTTGTTGTCATGATGTTCACTAAAGGTGCTGCTCTCTCAGGTAAGGTTTTCCTGAGCACGCACCTGTTACACATCTTGATTTTCCTCTCAATGTCAGAGGCCATCCTCGGCCAGTAGAATCTGGCTTTGACCAAGTCCAGCGTGCGGTCTTTTCCCATATGACCCATGTTGTCGTGCAGGCTCATTAAGACTGTCTCACGAAGTTCTTCAGGTAAGACTAGCTGGTACCGTGTTTGGCCTTCTTCTTGGCGTGTTCTATAGAGGATGCCGTTACGCAGTTCAAGCCTGGTCAACTCTCTCAACAACAGAGGTAGGTCTGGAAGCAAAGCTCTCACAGCGGGTGGTGGTTTCTCGTCACGCTCAATCTGGCAGATCACATGTTTAATGCACTGGTCCGCTCTCTGTTTGTCTCTGAGATCTACCTCTGATAGGTGTGGGACGACGGGAAGCCCTCCAAGCTCATCTTCCTGCTCAAAGCTGTCAGGTACAGCATCTCCAGAGATTACAAGGCTCTCGACGAGGGAGATACTTCCATCTTTGCCCATTCCATCATTGGCACAATAAATAAGATGTCTCTCACAGATGGCACGAACAACTCCCTGATCCACAGCCTCAATGTTATCTTGATCTGATAGATGGTGTTGTGTGAACTGGCGGATCCTGTCCCACTCTTTTTGAGAAGAGGGGTCGTCACGCAGGTTGCCATGGGGACGTCGCGATAGTGCGTCAGCATCTCCATTCTGCTTTCCCGGCCGGTACTGGAGCTTAAAGGAGAAGGTAGATAGAGCAGCTAACCACCTGTAGCTGGTTGCATCGAGTTTGGCTGAGGTAAGTATGTAGGTAAGGGGATTGCTGTCAGTGACTACTGTGAACTGATTGCCATAGAGGTAGTCACTGAACTTCTCCGTTACAGACCATTTCAGCGCTAAGAACTCAAGCTTGTGAGCTGGATAACGGGACTCACTACGTGATAACCCTCTGCTTGCGTAGGCGATGACACGCAGCTGTCCCTCCTGCTCCTGATATAAGGCCGCTCCGAGGCCGGTGGAACTTGCATCCGTGTGCAGGATGTAAGGGAGTGCAGGATTTGCAAAGGCCAGAACTGGGGACGTTGTCAACTTGCCAATGATCATCTCAAATGCCTGTTGGCAGGCGGGAGTCCAACGGTTCAAAAATGGTTCTTTGGGGTGGTAGTATTGGCCACTCCTTTCATTGGACTTTGGGTGCTTCCTTAGAGGTGGGTAGCCAGATGTTAAGTCATTCAGGGGTTTCATTATACTTGAATAGCCTTTAATGAACTTTCTATAATACCCACAGAATCCGAGGAAGGCTTTCAACTCTTTTAGATGCTGAGGGACTGGCCAGGTCTTTAGCGCTGCAATCTTTTCCGGGTCAGTCTCCACTCCCTGCTCTGAGACCACATGTCCCAAGTACCGGACTGAGGACTGGAAGAATCTACATTTTTCCGGGGACAACCTGAGCCCATACTCCTTCAGGCGGTTGAGAACCTTGGTGAGTCTGGCTTCATGATCTTCTAAAGTTTTCGAGAAGACTATCAAGTCATCCAGGAAAACGACAACTTCCTTCAAGTTCATGTCTCCCATGCACTTTTCCATCAGTCTCTGGAAGGTACTTGGGGCGTTTGTCACTCCCTGAGGCATGCGATTAAACTCCCAGAAACCAAGTGGGCATACGAAGGCGGTCTTTGGCTTGTCAGCCTCGTCGACTTCGATCTGATAGTAACCAGATTTTAGATCGAGGACGCTGAACCACTTGGAACCGGAGAGTGCTGTGAAGGTGTCGTCCATCCTCGGGAGTGCATAGGCATCTTTTACCGTCTGCAGGTTCAGTTTCCTATAGTCAATACAGAGGCGTACCTGGCCATTCTTCTTCCTGACTACAACGATTGGAGAGGAGAATGGAGACTCACTTTCACGAATCACCCCAGCATCGAGAAGCTCTTGAAGATGTTGACGGACAGCTTCTACGTCGTGTGGGTGTATCGGCCGAGCTCTGAGTTTGAATGGGGTTTCATCGGACAGTTTGATGTGATGCTTGACTTTGTCTGTCCTTCCAAAGTCAGTGTCGTTCTGGGCGAAGACCTCAGGCATGCTATTTAATTTCCGAGTAATTCTGTCTTTCCATTCTGGAGGGACCGGGGACTCACCAAAGTCAAAGGCTAGGTCAGCTGCCTTGGAGGGTTCTGGTTCAGATGGGCTGGTCACGCTCTGTTTGTGAGACAAAATGGCCTGGATTGCACTGAGCTCAGCGATCACACTCTTAGCTGGTATAATAATGTCGTGTTCCGACTCATTTGAGACCACAACTGGTAGTCTGACTGGTAGATCAACGAGACAGGACCTTACTAGCAGCCCTCCAGGCAGAGAAGAGGACGAAGGGTACTCCATGATAGCAGACCTCTCAGTATGGAACTCTTTAATTGATGCCACTCCCTCCAGAACAACTGTTCCTCCAGCTGGAATGAGTTTTCTGTCTCTCCCTTGCATCCTCACCAGTCCAATGTTACTGTCATGGCTTTGTTCCTGTCGCAGTTGAAGTGCTTTCAGCACCGTCCTGTAGCCGTTTGGGACAGGGTGGTAGCTTGCTGGACTTTTCTCTCTGCACATACCATATGCTACATCGAGTGTGTTTGTACCAACCAGTATCTGGTACCCTGAAGTGCCGCGGTCTGGAACAACCAAGGCCAATGTTGGGACTTCATATTCAGCTCCAAGGAACTGTTTTGGGAAGGTGATTGTGACTTCAACATATCCAAGGTAGGGCACAGATTGACCATTGGCCCCTTCAACTTCCAGAAGGTTATAGAGTGGTTTGATCTGTTGCTCAGGTAGGTGTTCATCATAGAAGGACTTGGTGACTGTGGTTACTTGTGAACCTGTGTCAAGGAGACAGCTGCACTGTTTGCCTTGGATGGTAACTTGGCCTGTACTTTTCGTGCCTATAAGTTTTTGCAGGACTCTGAAGGGGTGTTTTCTAACATTAGATTGGTTCAAGGCAACACTGAACTTGGGTTTGGCACAACTTTTATCCTTAGCAGGGCGTTGGTGAACTGCTCCAGCCTCAGTTTGCCCTGCAACTGAGACTCCATCTAAAAATCCCTATCATCTGGTGAGTGTTCTTTAGCCTCCCAGAGGTGCCGCTTTTCTCTCAATTGATCTCTTTTTTCATTGACGAGAGTGGGGTTTGGATTGTTACTGCAAGCTGAGGAGATGTGACCGTCCTCGCCGCAGTTGAAACAATACCAAGGTCTCGGCTGGGTGGTATTCTTTGAGTTGGTAGGTTTCCAGCTTGGTGCTCTAGGATCAAGTTTGGATGCTGGCCCACCTGATGGATGCTTAGTGTTCCCCTTGGTCTTCGGGGCCTTCTTGGCTTTCTTAGACATCAGCGTGGTGAGTTGGCTCTGCAGAGACGCCACCTGCTGTTTAAGCTCTGTCAATGGGTCGGACTGGAATGCTGCTTGTTGACTGCAAACACATACACTCTGAGAACTTGCCATAGCCCGCTGCCGGTGTGAGCCGAGGTGCTTCTTCATACGTGTGGCTTTAGCTGCCTGCCTATCCTCCTCAGTGCGGATTAATAACAGGAGCTCTGAAAATGCTGGTGGGTGACTTTTCTTTTCTTCAAGGTTGAGGTCAGAGAGCAAAGGGTTGTCCCAACACCCGCGACAAAACTGTTTGAGAATATGTCTATCTGCTTCTCCAGCAGCAGCTCCTCCTCTCTTAACAGCAAGGTTCAGGGCAGCTTGAAGGCGGCAGAGGTAAGTAGAGGCCTTTTCACCAGGATCCTGAAGAGTATTCATGAACTGGGCGAAAAGCTCCTCGCCGTCCTCAACGGTTCCAAAGGCAGCGTCCAGCAGTTGAAGGTAGATTTCAGGAGTAGCTTCAGGGCTTAATCTTTTGACAATATCTGCTGCAGGGGAGAGCAAACTTTCAAAGATCTTCCGTGATTTCTGAAGATTAGACAGGGTGGGGTCTTTCCTGAGAAGCTCAACATGTGAACGCCATGTGTCGTAGTCTGTCTCACTATTGGGTCTGGGGAGCTTGCCTGAGAATGAACGAAGCTTGATGGGAAAGTGTGAATGTGTGTTTAATTCATCTCTCCTCACAATGTGCTCAACAATGACCTTTTTAATTTCAGGTGGATTCAGGTCACTCTCCACAACGGACAGACTTCGCTTCACATCAGCTGGTGGGCATGGCTCAGCACCACTATGAATGAACCTTTCCCGAGAAGAATCTGGGAGCAGCTGGGGATGTGGGGGTTCAAATGTGTCCAGAGACGTGTTGAGCTGTCTGGCTCCAAACTCATTATCACCACTGCCATCAGTCTCGATTGTCTCACTGATCTCTGACATCATGTCTTTCAGCACCTCTTCGAAGCCTCGTCCACTCAATTTCGCTAACTTCTTGATTTCATCAAGGTAGGCTTTGGTAACACTGCAGCCAACTTTAGTGGTGTACTCACTTGCTAGAGCTTGAACATAGTATTTTACTTCTGGATTGTCCTTAAGTTCATGTGTGTAGGGCAGAAGAGGGGCTAAGGCTTCAATAGCAACACCATCTTGATACTCAATAATCAGGTTTTTATAAAACTCTGAGTTAATGTCAGTAACTGGGACAAGTCTCATGGAGCCATACTTTCTAAGGAAGTCTATGATCTCCTCATCTTCTGGTGATTCAAGCAAACCACTCACCATTACTGCATTGGGGACTTTGATACCTGAGCTCGTTATGAACTCCATTCTTAGCAAAGAGTGATCAATAAACAGATAACAAAGAGCTTACACACTTGAAAATAGTTTCACACACTTGCAATATGGTTCACTGCTAACAAATAACCAGACTCCTGGCTATCTGCCTATCTAAGCCGGCTTCCTGAGTGCACAGCGCACAATAAACCCAAAATAAATAACTTCAAAAAAAGTAGGAGTCCATGAAAGTTCTTGGTGTGTGTGTGTTTCTTGCAGTATGTATGTTCTTTTCACTACCCGGGTAGGTTTACGTGTGTTCTTATCTGTATTGAAATGAAGGCACAGGATGATGATGGTTCCAAAGATGCCACGGCTGGCCACACCAGGCTCTTGGTCCGTTCACTTCTGGGGTTGGCTCGCCACTGACCACCAGGGTCAGAATCAGATGGTTTATCCCTTTCTAAAAAACAATCTATACATACATTACAAAATGCATTAGTTACTATTGCCTCATTTCAGTTCAAATCTAATAAACTTTTCTCCATTCAAATGTCAAATCAAATATATCCAATTGTAAAGGATATAAATACTCTAATCATCATGTAAATGAATAGGTACACATCACACCACATAACATCAGTTCCAATGAACAACAATCAATCATGTACTTCCATCTCACAGTATAGAAATAAAATGAAACTGGATATTTATGTTTTTAACCTTTTAAATCTATTTATGCATCACATTTTAATATATGTATTATTTTTAACAGTTAAGATGAACTTCTGCTCCTCATATACATATCAAACATGTATATTGTCAATTAAATGAACTAAATCACCCTTATTTTACATATGAAACAAGAGGATAAATACTCTCTCTCAATCAAATGACTTTTAAGTCAACAAAACAGGGTATAAAGGCACCTTTAGCGGTGTGAACACTATCAAAGAACTGCTACAGTGGTGACTAGCTTATCTGAGCTAGCAAAACAAACCAAAACAAATTCACATTCAAGTGTTAACGATTAGCGATCTTTTATGAGCATCTCAAACAACATAAAACAATCTGAATCTGCGTTTATATGGTATCAACCAGTAAGAATCAGGTTCACAACTCCGATTGGTTTTAAAAGAACATTATTTGGCGCCATAATGAAGCTAGTACAATCAGTATAACAATCCTATTAGTATTACCATCCTTACCGGAGGTATCTTGAGAAGCTCGCTGTGTCACGCGGCTTAACTCTCTCTCACACAGCTTTCAACCTAATGAACACACAATATTTATTTGGAACGGGATATTTTCTTTGAATTTCTATCCTTAAGAGGATATTTTTCATACCAGTCCTTGTTGCGTTCTAGCAGCTTCTTCACCGGAGGAAATGTGTGTTTGATTTAATAGTAAATTTCCTGGGGTGTACGCGCCACCCTCAGGCAGAGTAGAGAGTTGCACTCCAGTAACCTTATGTGGGTTACACATGCATATATAGAAGATCACCATAATCAATTATAGATAAAAAAGCACTCTCTATACTAATTTATTTCGGGCCTCATAGGGGAAACAATTTTTTAAACGATAAAAGAAACCTAATTTTGGCCTAAGCTTCTTCAGCAATTTATCAATATGTACATCAAATGCTAATCTTTCGTCCATCCATATACCTAGATATTTGTATGAACTCGCTCTTTCTAATGGTGTACCATTTAAGGTTATAATTGAAATATCGGGTACTTTAGAGCGACCCCGACTAAAACCAATTCTAACTGCGACAATGACTGAGTGCTGCAGTACTTGAAAAGCATTCTGTAGTTGCTTCATTGCTTGATTTAAAGAAGATGCTGTTGTATAAATAATTGTATCGTCTGCATAATTTTGCGGAATCTATTCCATGACCTAGATCGTTGATATAAATAGAAAATAAAAGGGGGGCTAAAACGGATCCTTGAGGAACCCCTGTATTTACTTGTAGGAATGGTGACTTGTAATTTTCCACAGACACACATTGAGTGCGATCTGAGAGATAATTTTCGAACCAATTTAAAGCTGCTTCACTAAGGCCTATAAACTTGAGTCTCTGTAACAATAATTTATGATCTACAGAATCAAAGGCTTTTGATAGATCAACAAATAAAGCAGCACATGACTTTTTGCTGTCCAAAAAGGTTATAATATCATTTGACACTAACATGGCTGCAGTAATGGAACTATGTCCTTTTCTGAATCCAGACTGATAATCGTGAAGAATATTATTGGCCGACAGATATTGTTTTAATTGGTCATTTATTAATGATTCAAATACTTTTGCTAGAACTGGCAATCTAGATATAGGACGGTAATTGTTTGGATCTTCAGGGTCTCCGCCCTTTAATAAAAGAGTAACCATTGCCGATTTCCAAATTTATGGTATAAAATTGGAGACAAGACTTAAGTTAAATATAGAGGCTATAGGTTCTGCTACAAAATCAGCTGCCAATTTTAAGAGATAGGGCTCAATTTTATCAATTCCTGCCTGTTTTTAAATATCTAAATTCAATAAAACTTTGTGAACCTGTGCAGTAGTAATAGGCACACAATTAAATGATTGTGAGAGGCAGTATTGGGTAGGTTCAGCAATTTCCTTACAAGTATTGACACCCGAATTAATAGACTCAGAAGCGGAGCCAACTGAAAGAAAATAACTATTAAGAGTATCTGCAATAATTTCTCTGCCCTTAACCACAATACTATTAGCTTTAATATGATTTGGAAATGTAAAAGACAGATTTGATACTGAAACAGATTTAACTAGTTTCCAAAACTTAGGATTATTAATATTTTAATTTATCGCGGACAGATAATAATCACGTTTTGATTAATTTTGTGCATTTATTTCGTAATGCTCTATAGGAAATCCAGTCTAAAGAATTGTTTGAGTTCTTTGCCTTAGCCCAAGCAGCATTCCTCTGTTTTATATGGATAGAAACAGTATCATTGAACCAAGGGTTATCTTTACCACTTATCCTGAGTCTTTTGATTGGAACGTGTTTATCACATATGGATGTGATGTGAATGTCGATTTAAAATAATCCCAAGCCAGAGTAGCATCTGGCATGAAACAACACCCAAATCACTATTGCAGAGATCACGTAGGAAAGCTTGATCATTTAAATGCTTAAAAATCGTTTATAAATATAATGCGGTTAAGTTCTAGGAATTTTACAATTCCTCACACAGACAACTGCACAGTGATCACTAATATCATTACGAAAAACACCAAATGATATGGAGCTAATATTCTGACAAAATGATTTGAATTTGAATTGTGTAAATTTGAATTATTTGCAAGTGTAATCTAACAAAATTGAATTTTAGGTGGTAGTTTAAATAGTTCTGAATTTGAATTTTTGTTAAACGAATATTGAACATTTGAAATTTAACAAATTGAAATGTTTTTATGGCTGAATTTTATAGACATGTATTTTCAAACAGTAATATTCAGTTTAAAAAAATTCAGATTCAAGTTTTCAAGATGAAGAAATTCGGAACTTCAAATTCAGTTTTCTAAAATTCAATGTCAAAAATTCAAGTTCAAAAATTCAGATCTGACAGAAAGTAGGTCACAGGTCATCCACAGGGAAGAGTAGATGATCTCAGAAAAGTCGAACAGAGTATTTTGGCCAATTGGGGACTGCGGAAGTTTTCCAGCGCAAATGTGGTGGTGGTTCAAGAGGTTGCCACTCTCTGACCCTTGTCATGAATCGCCCAGAGGTAAGTGATTCTTAAACATGAATGATTTTGTGTTTATATGTTAGGTTAGCGTTCTCCGCACGTGGGACATTTGTCTAAGCGGTCTCTGGTGTTTGTTTTAAAGTATATTTTGTGTAAAATTGATTAGAACGCCACCGTGTCTACTAGACCTAAGTTACACAGACAGGACGCGAGCGGCGCGACGCAACGCAGTGCTTGAAGCGACTGTTGCAAAGAGCTGGGACTAGATCAGAAATAGGATGAGGAATCAGTGTGCTGTTGGGGATTTCACGGGTCGCGTCCGGTCTCTGCGTCGTACATGTAAGCATAAGGTAGCCTACGAGAGGGTGCGCTGTATCGTGAATACGACGCAAACCGGAGTGCTTGCAACCCCTTCAGACGTAAATTATTCACGAGACAGCACTAGCCTTGCACGGATTCCCCCTCCTATTACTGATCTAGTCCCAGCTCTTTGCAACAGTCGCTTCAAGCACTGTGTTGCGTCGCGCCGCTCGCGTCCTGTCTGTGTAACTTAGGTCTAGTAGACACGGTGGCGTTCTAATCAATTTTACACAAAATATACTTTAAAACAAACACCAGAGACCGCTTAGACAAATGTCCCACGTGCTGAGAACGCTAAACACAAAATCATTCATGTTTAAGAATCACTTACCTCCGGGCGATTCATGAGAGTCAGAGAGGGGACATTCTAAAACGCTTAACGTGAAAAACGCTTAACGTGGCTCACTGTACGAAGACAGTGATATTAAATGACCAAACTCAGTACAAATCATATTAATAAACCATACTTTGTGTAAAAAATCAGAATATGAACGCAATGCGTTTCCGCGTTAAGCATGTTCACCATAGAAAACCGTTAAGAAAACGCTTAACGTGGCTTACTGTACAAAGACAGTGATATTAAAGGACCAAACTAAGTACACATCATATTAATAAACCATAGTAGCTATGTATAAAAAATCAGATGAGCCCAGAATATGAACGCAACGCGTTAAGCATTTCCTTACCATAGAAAACCGTTATAAGAAAACGCTTAACGTGGCTTACTGTACAAAGACAGTGATATTAAAGGACCAAACTCAGTAAAAATCATATTAATAAACCTATAAAAAATCAGATGAGCCCAGAATATGAACGCCACGCGTTTAATTAAGCATGTTATAGAAAACCGTTATAAGAAAACGCTTAACGTGGCTTAATAAACCTTAAATGGTCCTTAGTATGGTTTATTAAGGACCATTTAAGGTTTATTAAGCCACGTTAAGCATTTTCTTATAACGGTTTTCTATGGTAAGAACATGCTTAACGCGTAATTAAACGTATTGCGTTCATATTCTGGGCTCATCTGATTTTGTATACAACGTATGGTTTATTAATATGATTTGTACTGGGTTTGGCAAAACTTCCGCAGTCCCCAATTGGCCAAAATACTCTGTTCGACTTTTCTGAGATCATCTACTCTTCCCTGTGGATGACCTTTGACCTACTTTCTGTCAGATCTGAATTTTTGAACTTGAATTTTTGACATTGAATTTTAGAAAACTGAATTTGAAGTTCCGAATTTCTTCATCTTGAAAACTTGAATCTGAATTTTTTTAAACTGAATATTACTGTTTGAAAATACATGTCTATAAAATTCAGCCATAAAAACATTTCAATTAGTTAAATTTCAAATGTTCAATATTCGTTTAAAAAAATTCAAATTCAGAACTATTTAAACTACCACCTAAAATTCAATTTTGTTAGATTACACTTGCAAATAATTCAAATTTACACAATTCAAATTCAAATCATTTTGTCAGAATATTAGCTCCATAAAATGATGAGTATCTGTGGGAAGCGTTAGTTAAAATTAAATCCAGTAGAGTGGGTCTATATCCTTTTTGTTCATCCTGGTTGTTGAATTAATCAACTGTACCAAGCAAAGAGAGTCACAAGTCTCTTTAAAAAGATCAGAAGATGACGACAACCAGTCCCAGTTGAAATCGCCAAGTATGATCAATTCATGTTTAGACCAGTCGTGAAAGAAATCTGCAAGTAAAGTACATACCTCACTTGAAGATGATGAAGGCGGATGAAGGTGAATGTTGTTTGAGTTGATTTTGCTTTGATATTTATGTATTGTTTCTTTGTTCTCTTTGTAGTTTTACAGTACCACCGTGCTGTGATGCGATTATTATGGTGCTATGAAGTTAATGTGTAAACACAGTGTTGAGATGCATGTGTAACTGGTCTCTTGTCCTCTCTGCGTTGTGTTGTGTTTTACAGTTTTTCTCAGTCGCTTTGGTGCATTTCTCACATCACTATTTACATTTTCACAACAGTTAGTTCAACCTCCACAACATTTAGTCATTTGTGCACACCATAGTAGCAGTTTCTCATTCCTTCGAACAAATTGCAAATGCTTTTGGACATGCATCAATTGCTTTCATACAACTCTCTGCTGTTTTATAACATTATCATTTGCTTATGTCATGTCAGTCAAAATTAACTAAACTTGTGAATGCTGAATAGTCATTCCATATAAAACTAATAGTCCTCCTTTCATTGCTTGAGTCATCACATACAAAAATGTTGAACTAGTTGTCAAAATCTGTCAAGCAAATTTTACAAAAAACATTTAATCTTTTTTTTCCTGAAAATGTCTCCTAAATTGAACAATTTATTTAGGTGAATCTCAACTTTCACTGATGCGAAGTGGTGTGTGAAGCATTACTGTAGTTGCAACTAATGATAAGCCACTTCTCTACAATCACTGTCAGAGCTGAATCCCAATAAACCCCCACTTTACAAGCATATATGAACCAAGCAGGACGTAGTGTGTACCATTTCTACAATACTGTGACAGAAATGGAAGGCCAGCCTCGTGGAAGAGGGGTGCGGGTGAGGGTGCAGGATGGGGAAGGGGAAGGGGAAGAAGAGGCCAAGTACATAGGCAGATCCCTAATGAAATCAGGGCTACAATTGTGGATCATGTTGTCAATCACGGCCTCACAACGGCTGAGGCTGGTCGAAGGGTGCAGCCAAATGTTGGGAGAACCACTGTAAATTCAATTATTCAAACATTTCGTCGGGAGAACAGGTGTGTATAAATGGCATATCCCCAGTCTTGCTCCATACAACACAGAACATCTGCTGACTTTGTTAGACACTCTTTACAGGGACATAATCCCTGAGAATGAGAGGGGTCTAACTGGAGACCATCTGAGCAAGCATGTTGTTGTTTTGGATTGTATTGCAAGAGATGATATTCGCTGTGATGCGGATGAAATTATGTGGCCAGACAGAGAGGAACGTCTGGATGTGCATGAATGATTACAGTACTATGTATGTTGTATGTTCAGTTCCAATATGTACTGCAATATTGTTTAAAGTTGTGCACAGCTCTACCCAAAGGGAGTTTATGTTTGTTGTAAATAAGGGTGTATTTTTTCTTTTGCACAATGCTGTGAACAAATTAGAATTGCAAAGAGCATATGCAGTAAAAATGTGAAACATTCAGTGTCTTGTAGTTACCTCACTAAATACAGTAATGTGTAACTTTACTGTATTTTTCAAATGGCTGTGCAAATAGTATATAGTGCTGTCTTGAGCATTTTCAGGTAGTGTCACCAATAGCTGACTTCTTTGCATTGGAAAACATTTACGGAGTAAACTGTCATAATGAAAACATGACAAAGCCATTTGACTATCTTGTTCATAGCAATGGTGTCAAGACTTTTCATCTTGATGACACTGACACTTTCATTGACATGAATACTTGCTTTTGAGGAATGAGCAATCCATTTTGAGCAAGTGACACGCTTTTGCAGGTTATCAACTAGGTTTTGCAGTTCACTGCGCAACACAGATGGTTTCCTAAAATGGACAACTTGTGTTTTATCCACATTTATAGAAAGTCTCCATTTATTACACCAATCCTTCATAATGCCCAACATTCTTTGTAGTTTAATTTCTTCATCGGTGCAAACAACAATATCATCTGCATATAATAGAATACTGAGGTTAAAACCATCAATGTCTATACCCAAATTTGCTAACTTTATCTCTTGAGCCAAATCATTCACAAAAAGCGCAAAAAGAGTGGGTGAAAGAACATCTCCCTGCTTAACCCCAAATGGAGTGGGAAACCATCCTGTCCTCATGTCATTAATCTGCACACAGGCCACTGGAGCCTTGTACAGAGCTCTGATAGAATTATACAAATTACCTGTAATACCAATAGAAAGTAACTTATATTTCAACAAATCTCTGTTAACCCAATCAAAAGCTTTTTTTAAAATCAACAAAACAAACAAAAGTACTTTTGTTTTCCTGCAACCTTGCTCTAATGACAGATGATAAAACATAAATATGGTCAATACATGCTCTGTGTTTTCTAAACCCATTCTGTTCATCCACCAAAATTCCATTAGTTTCAATGTATTCACTTAGTCGGTTGTTAAGAATACCAGAAAACACTTTACATGCTGTACTTAAACTTATTCCTCTATAATTCAAAGGTACTCTAGGGTCAGCCTGTGTGGTCTTTGAAATAGGCTTGATGATCGAACTATACCACACAGAGGGAACAGTCCCATTCTTAAAACAATATTGGAATAACATGTGGAGTATTTAACAACTTGGGGCATTTAAGAACTTCATTAGAAAGTTCATCCACACCAACAGCTTTATAAGGTTTGGTTCTATCAATTACCTTCTGAACTTCTTCTAAGGAAATATCATTATTTAGCACACTACTAAGATAGGGTGTTTCCAACATAACAGATCCAATTTCAATTAGATTTTTCAATTTACATATCTCAGCTAGAAATGCATCATTGAACTGGTGAGAACTAGAACAAGTGTACAAATCTCTGTAATCTTTCTCCCATCTGTCCAATATTTTATCTATCTCGAATACTGACCCCCCACTTTCCGTGACTATTTCAAGTGGAATTAATTTATTCCTTTTTGGTCCAAGCTTGTTTATTTCTTTCCAAAAATGCTGTGGATTAGTATTTTGAAAAATCTTTATTTCAAAAGCTTTACCTCTCCTGTAACGCCTTTTATACATTCTAAGTTTTTTATCAAAATCATATTGACAGGTTTTAAATATATCTTGCAAACTCTTCCTTAAAACAGGCTCCTTGCATTTTAAATAACTTTTCTCTGCCACACGAAGATTTGACCATGTATTATGTAATTCATTATTCCAAAAAGGTTGTTTAATTCGATACCATTTCTTGTGTGCCCGTTTTCCATACAATTTTGACCCATATTGACTCATTTCCCCATACAAAACCCCACAGAAATGTTCATAACAGCAATCAACATTATCCTGTGCTTCCCCGCCTTTGTCTAATTGTACTATAACATTTTTTAAGGCTTCATCAGAAGTTTCAGACGAAAGAAAATTTTCCTTGATGTTTCTTATTGGTAGTTTACAAAGTGATGTAATATCAGCACTATAATTTATAAACATCTCTGCTGTTTGAAAACGTAAATAAAGCATCGAGTGATCCGGGGGTCTACTCCTCTATTCTATTAGCCCTCGGGACCCAGTTCTTTCCAATAATTCAAATGGAGTGAATACTTTAAATTCACTACATGTTCATAAATCTTCATGTCTCGTCACAATATAATCAACTACCGCCTTACCCCTAACAGAAATAGATGTGAAATTATCATACTCCGGGTTTATTCTTCCATTAACCACACAGCATTTCGACTCTTTAAGGAAATCAATCAAACTTTCCCCATGCTTGTTCAAACCCGAATCCAACACCACTCTAGGACTAATATCATCCTCGTCGACATAGTCTCTGTGGTGCGCAACACGACTATTCAAATCCCCACAAATATAAACAGAATTAGCCTCAACCGTAAAAATCAAAGACAATAAATGTGCATAAAAAAGGTCAGCATTACGGCCCCATGTCGAAGTTTCAGGAGACAAATAACATGAAATCAAAATAAATGAATATTGTGAGCTCGTGTGCTCAAACCGCAAACACAGAATTCCGTCATAAGTCTTGTCCTCAATCGTTACAGAAAAATTGTCCAAAATAGTTTTTTTGATGAATACACCCACACCCCCAGAGGCTTTGACAGCCCTTTTATGAGCCACACGATTATGTCCAATCCAACTGTATCCATGAAGCTCAGGTATAAGATCGGACAAATGGGTCTCATTTAATGAAATAATTCCAGGCTCAAACGAAAGAAGCAGTTGCGCTCTTAACTTACTATTTGCAAGCGTCCATCCATTAACGTTCCAATGAACTAAAGCAATATAGTCCGTACTTACAGGCTGGTCATGAAGTCTTCAATCCGAAGACAGTGGTGTCGGTCCCGCCGTGCCCCTGGCTTGACCACGCTTTACTAGCCGTCCATTGTTGGCCAAATAGTAGTCTTTAGCAGCTGGGATCTCTCTAAGCAGAGTCCTAAAATTGAACTCCATGAGACGCTCAGCGTGTGATTTCGCTGACGAAACATACACCCTTCGGTAGCTTTCGTTGTTCTTGAGTTTAAACCGCCGCCGAAGTACCGCCACCTTCTCCGGCGTTGACTCGAGTTCCACTCTGATGAGTCCCGGATTTCGCCCTTGCGCCCTCATCATGCGCTCCACGGCCACAATTTTTGGCACCGGCTCACAGCCCAATCCCTCACCCAGCAGAGTTTTTACTTTGGCCTCAACATCTTCTCCCTCCGCTTGCGACAGTCCCAAAATTATCAACGATACATCAGGATCAAACTGTTTACCCTTAGCTTTTTTCTCATTCATTTTAGTTTCCATTTGCTCCATTCTGGAACAGAGAATTCCCACTTCCAGATCTAATGCGTGTTGCATCTCCTTAACTGCTTTAGCCACCTCGCGCTTAAATACTTCTTTACTCTCACTAATAAGTTTTTCCATGGACTCACTTAGACTTTCCATTTTATCATTCATTTGTTTTTCAATTGTAGTCTGCATAGTGTCCATTTTTGCGCTTAGCGCACGTAGTTCATTCATTAAAGCCGCGTGGTCGCTATCGGCGTCTTTCTTGCGGTGTCTAGTACCATCCGCCATCTTTTCTAGTGTTAATAAGTTCAGAGTGTACTTGGCCAAGTCCTCAATGTGCAAGTGGAGACACACACTTATATATACCGTATATATATATATATATATATATATATATATATATGTATATATATATATACATATATATATATATATATATATATATAACCCCTGTTACACATGGAGAATGTTTGCAACAAAGAAAGAGATAATGAATACTTCAGCAATGAAGTTTATTGCATCTAAACAAAATAAATCGAAGACACCCGTCAAAAACTCTCTGCCTCTTTTCTACGAAGCTGAAGGGTCGCTACAGAAGCTAATACAGTAATAGAGGATGAGTTATGGGATAAACTCTGTTATAGGTGCCATAAGGGAGTTAATAGTCAACAGTGGAAGGAATTTGACTGGAAAATTAAAATACGTTATTTTCATACTCTGGCTGTTTCAAATTTTGTAAAAGACCCCTCTGCAGCTTTATGCTGGAGACAATGTGGTAAAACAGGTGACTGACCATACACATATATTTTGGGACTGTCCAGTAATCCTTGCGTATTGGAAAAATATTAAAGAAGAGATGGAGATAATTGTAAAAAGAGAAGTTCCCTCAAATGTATGTTTTTTCTTATTGGGTGTTATATCAGTTGATGTTTTCAATGCTGACCAAAGATATATTTTACGTGTATTACTACTAATTACCAAAAAAAAAAAAAAAAACATTAATGCTAATTGGAAGTCTGTGAAATCACCAACTGTAACTGAATGGAAACAGAGACTAAAACAGATTTATATGATGGAAAAAATGATTGCATCATTACAATTGAAAACTGACCTTTTTAATCAGAAATGGTACAAGGTTAAAGAATATTTAAATCTATATATATATAAAAAAAAGTAATATACATTATATATTTTAAATCATTATTATTGTATCATGTTTGTCGAGATGTGAACTTTCATATTAGGTGCAGCAATATATATATGTATATATATATATATATAGCCTATATATACAGAATATTTTTTATTTATTATTATTTTTTATTATTTTTATCTGTATTATTCTTGTTATGTTATCACTTATCACTCAGATAATGTTCCTTTTGTTTTGTTCTGTGAAAAATATAAATAAAAAGTTCAAAAAAAAAAGAAAAGAAAAAGATGCCTTTGGTTGGCCAGTGGCCCTTCGGGTCATAGGTTCTGTGTGGTCTACCAAAGCCTTGTATCATTCATTGCTATATTTTTTTTTTTTTAAAAAGGGGGGCCTGGATGGCCTTCGTTTTATGTGCTCGTCTAGTCTTACCTTGTCTCTATGTGGCATTAGCAGCCATTGTGGCTCATCGAGGCCTCGTCTCTGTGGTCAAAATATGGCTGTGTGGTCCAATGAGGCCTGTCTAAGTTGGCCCAATGCGGCACCATCTGCGTGGTCCAATGAGGCCTGTTTATGTATGGCCCAATGCGGCACCATCTGCGTGGTCCAATGAGGCCTGTTTATGTATGGCCCAATGCGGCACCATCTGCGTGGTCCAATGAGGCCTGTTTATGTATGGCCCAATGTGGCACTGTCTGCGTGGTCCAATGAGGCCTTGTCTCTGTGTGTTCTTATGAGTGAACTGGCACTCATAAGAACACACGTCTAAGAAGTCGTTTGGATAAAAGCCCCCAATTAAAAAAAAAACAACAAAAAAAAAACAATCCTTAATCTGTTAACTGTTGCCAGTGCGCCACTGAAGCGTTTTTTGTCAGATTAATCAGATTTAATGTTATTACCTTGACAAACTATACATCATTAAAAAGATATAAGTCTCACGTTTCAGTATTTGACCACTATTGTATTCTGAGAAACTTATAGTGGCAGTCAGTGATGCGCTGGTCAATGTTTAAACAACCCGCACCCGACAATGCTGTATGATATAGCCTAGTTTTTGTAATAAAGGCTTGATTTAGGCTATTCATTTATTTTGTTTCATTTTCTTAACAAATAAGATACTGCATGTGTTTATCCAGTCTAATCGAAGTGTGCGTCTCTCCCCTGACTTTCCCAACAAAAATCCCCCCCCTCTCAGCAAAAAAAACTGACATTACTGAGCTATATGCGTTTAAAAGTAGCCTATTAAAATGGCACAATGGTATTGCTCAGTTCAACGTGTTGGGAAATCGGGCATTTTGTCCCGCGTCAGCATTTATTCAAAAGTTAATAACGCGCTCTACATTCAAAAAGTAAATAAGGATTTCCCACTGTCATCTCTGACTGAGCTCGTGCGTCATCCTCGCGCAGTTATTCAGCCAATAAAGTGTAGACCTATGAATTTCATAGAACATTGTGTCTAGTACTATATAAATTACAAAGGTTTAATTGGCATCTTTATTTCAAACGACCCGACCGACCGCGACCCGAATATCATTAAAAATATTTTTGGATGACTCGTAACCGCGGGCACCCGCTCACTTTGGATCAACCCGCGCATCACTGGTGGCAGTTATGTCTTAATTTGTGTCAGAAGTTATGTAATGAAAAAAAGCGTAGAGACCTTTAATTTGAATTATGAGCGTCAGCTGCTCCATTCATAAAAAACTCCCGTGCTGTCGTCATGATAGCGCTTGACAAAACAACGTCCCTCAGGGCTTTTGGCTCAAAAATGTGCAGATTTGGAGAAATATTGATAGATTCTCAAAGGTTTACGTCAGATTTCTATAGACAAGAATAATATTTATTGATTTTATACCCAAATGCGTCGATGTAATCATGAGCGCTGGATACTCTGATGTACTGTGTTTTCAATCCATACTGGCAGACTGAGGGAGCCCTATGCACATTTAGTTCCATAAATGGGACACACGAAGAAGAACCATAACCATGTGACATTCCAGGAACTGCCTGTCAGTACCTGACATAAACATAATAGATTATATTTCAGTGGTGGGCCGTCAGGGCCAGCAAGGCCTTCTCTGCTGGCCTAAACACTATCAGAATCACTGACTTGCACTTTAATTTTTTATGAATGAGTATTAAATTATTCCCAATAGTCCATTCTCTTAATTTCATAACTTTTCTCTTGGTTGCGCTGCTTCCAGTGGTGTATGTTTATTTTAGCGCTTTTATCCAATCATATTTCAGTCATCATGTGTTGCTAGGGTCAAATATATCTGCCTCGAGGCCTTCAGAATCGATAGTGCGGGCGCCTGTAGCTTAAAATGAATGGCAATGAAACTGTTGCTTTAACCAATCAGATAATCAGTCAGATTTAATCAGCCAATCAGATTTCGAGTTGACTGCACCGGGGCCATCTAGCAGGCATACAATAACGTAAGCATTTTCAGTTCTTTGATTGGATGGTTAGAGCGTGTACTATTATTACTGGTAGTCAGAGATAGCTAACCGCATCAGTAGCGAACTGCGTAAACTAAAATATATTCATGTAGATTTAATAGTTTTTCAACCCACAAATTAATGTTTCTTTCCGTCCGGAAAAAATCCCTTATCCAGCTTACGCAGAGTCACGGATCTCTATCGATCTGTCCGGGTAAAAACAGAACTGACTGTAATGAATGCCCGGACTGATTTTGAAGGCAAAAGTCCCGCTGATCTCATTGATATCGTTCAACAATCTGTGTGAGAGCTGTGTCGGCTGTAGCGTTACACATCGTCATGTTTTGCTGTTTCCCTGTTTACTGCTTCTGTCGAGCAGACACTCTAACGCTTGTCAATGGAGAGCGGCCAGACTCTCTGTACACTTCTGCCCTACATACCTACAAGAAAAGAAACAGAAACTCCTTTAAGGAATAAAATACAACCCCCACTTGTACTGTATGTGTTGGTCCTATGTCATTTTCCTGTGGCCACACAAGCAGTCTGTTATAAACAAAATATAAGTACAATATAATTAATTATTATAAATATAGGCTAAAATGTAAAAAAAAAAAAAAGTAATAATTAAGTTGAAATAATGCATATTTAACTCTTTCCCCGCCAGCATTTTTTTTTAAAGTTGCCAGCCACCGCCAGGGTTTTTGACGATTTTCGCAAAAATTTAATGGCCCACAGAATATTTTCTTCTATGAATATATGAACATGCTATATATCAAAATAAAGATCTGAGCCTCTGCTTTTAAACAAAAAAAATATTTTATTTTATCTTCATTTGTTCTTTTTTTATTGCCACTTGAACATAGGTAGGTTTTGTCAAAAACACAACATTCTGGACAAAAAGCTGAGAAAACTGCATTTTTATCAAACAAGTGCATTTTCAAGCAGAATACACTCAGATGTCGTTTCCATCATATATAAAACCTTCCAAAATTAATAAATTATAAATAAATTATAAATAAATGTAAAATATATCAAATTTAGGCACTGTAATTTGATTTTGAGTGGTACACAGAGTAACATTTCCCAGGATGTAAGGGGACGCCACAACTTTTGCAGTAGAACGAGGTCTCCTTCCGCAACCCCTTACGTACACAAACTCTGCATCCTCTGGTTGGGTGTTGCTTTTTGGGAGTGGGCGGGATTGGAACAAGTTCATGAACAGCAAAACTGACATTCAGCCTGTTTGTTGGGTCAGTGTTGTATGGTGCTCTTGGGGTGTTTTCAGTAGCACTTTTCTCCCCACCACTAGCATACTCTTGGCTGGTCCAAGATTTTATAACACTCTGGATGAATGAGAGAAGAGTGTTACAATTACCCTGTGGGTTTTTTGCTTTGTAAATGACAAAAGCGTTGAACAAACTGATCTGAAACAGATACATGACAAATTTCTTCGTCCACTTGTGTGACTTCCTGATAAAAGGGTAGTACACAATGTTTTGGTCTAATTTGTCAACGCCATTCATTTCATGATTGTATTCCACAATGCATGCTGGTTTTTGCTTTGCAACTTTTTCTTGGTTGCCTCTCTGTCATACCTCAACACGTTCCATGTTGTTCTGATGGAATGTTGTAACCATTTTCACTGTTTGTTTGTCTCTCCATGCCAAGACCATCACATTTTCGTTGTGACGCATGATTGTTTCCCCAATCGTAAGGTCAGCATTTCTGACATCTCGAATGACCGGTGGTTCACCTCTGTTTTTCCTAATTGTACCACAGACATGGGTTTTCATATCAAATAGGCGCTCACACAGTCGTACAGAGTTGTAAAAGTTGTCCATAAACAATCTGTAGCCATGACCTACTAGGCGATCAAGAAGAGAGACAACCGTGTCTCCTAGGGTAGCGCTTTCCCCACAATAGGGCTTCATGTTAAAACAGTAGCCTGTATAAGAATCGCACAAGATGTAGGATTTTACTCCATATTTGATGGGTTTCTGGGGATTGTACACCCTGAAAGCTAGGCGCCCGCGCCACAGAAGCATCCCCTCATCAATGCAAATGTTTGACTTGGGCTGATACATTTCACGGAATTTGGACACAAGGTGATCCAAGACAGGGCGGATTTTGTACAGCCTGTCAGTACAATTGTCTGGCCTTGTTGTATTATCATTGAAGTGAAGAAATCTCCATATGATTTCAAACCTGTTGCGAGGCATGACCTTGTTGAAGTAGGGGGTAGCTACTAGCTAACATGTCATCTGTACACCAGTACATTTCAAGTTCAGGCTTATGAATGATACCAGTGAGAAAAAGGAGCCCCATGAAAGTTTTCATTTCTGAAACTGTGACAGGCTTCCATGCATGACATCTAGCATGTTGTGAAGTGGCATCCATAGCCTGAATACACTGATCTGCATACAGGTTGGTCTGATCAACAATGTTCTGAATCAGTACATCAGAAATGAACAACTCAGTAAAGTCTACAGGTTGTTCTGACTCAAGAGCAGCAGCATCACCGATAGGCCCAGGATTCTCAGTGAAGGGAATGTTTTTTGGCTGCCAGTTCATTTCATGCCACTCAGGATCATCCGGTTCAGCATCTTCAGCTGGATGGTTCACAGTGGCCCTTGTCTGGTCACCAGCAGCACCATGTTGATGTACTTGACGCATCCAGCCTCTGCCTCTGCCTCGCTGTGTTCTACCTGTAAATAATTCTATGAATAATTGGAATTACTTTCAATAAAAATTCATACACACACATATACAGGTGAAACTTGAAAAATTAGAATATCGTGCAAAAGTTCATGTATTTTAGTAATTCAACTTAAAAGGTGAAACTAATATATTATATAGACTCATTACATGCACAGAGAGATATTACAAGCCTTTATTTGTTATAATTTTGATGATTATGGCTTACACAATATTCCTTTTCACAATATTCTAATTTAGAATTTGGAGTTTTCATAAACTGTAAATCATAATCATCAAAATTATAACAAATAAAGGCTTGTAATATTTCACTTTGCATGTAATGAGTCAATATAATATATTAGTTTTAAGTTGAATTACTGAAATACATGAACTTTTGCACGATATTCTAATTTTTCGAGTTTCACCTGTAAATACATATTACAATGTGGTAAATGTGCACAAAGACAAAAAGATAAACAATTTGGGCATTATACATGCTCATATTTATGCACATACCATACATAAATACATGCACACACACACACACACACACATATGTTTTATATATATATATATATATATATATATTATCCAACATTGTGCATTACATGTGCATAAAGATAGAACACGTTCTCATATATTTTCTTATATTTTCTTACCTCTACGCGTTCTGGCACCTGGGAACGACGAATGAGATCGTGACCTTGAATGCGTCCACTCACTGTCCGAAGTATCACAGTCTGAACTGTCACTGTCCACTCTTCGACACACAGGCGAACTTTGTCTTCGTCCAGATTGACGGGTAACATTCTATCTGCTTCACGTCCATGACTAGAACTTTCTGTGACAACATGTGCATCTCTCTCACTGACTACTTCGTCCCGATCAGATTCAGAATGATCAAATAAGGAGTGATCGGACTCCGAGTCCATCAACACCTCCAGTACTTGATCAGCCGTATACCTCTTCATTTGTCTGTCTGATATTTTGACTCGTTACTCCATTCTCGCTACTCAATTCACGTTTGAGCCGATCGCAGTCACTTTCTTTGATCAAAAAGTTCCATACTCTTTCAGAACATGCGCACAGGTCTTCCTTACCGTATACCACCTAAAACACGGATACCCGGAAAATTCCGTGTTTGGCGGGGAAGCGTTTTTTATTAAAACACGGAAAATTCCGTGTTTGGCAGGGAAAGAGTTAAAGGTGCATTGCGCAGATTCTGAGTTTTTGCAGAACTATGCCACCTCTGGCGGCAAGCGAAACTGCAGCCAGAGATGTGCACGCTCATGGACCACACGCACGCTTGCACGCATCGTCATTTATTGTCAAATATATGCCGTATCAGACATTAGAGAATGGTATATATCTTACCGTTTTATCAAGAAAAAAGCCAACTGAGCATCCCGTTTGAGCCCTAGAGCAGACCGGATATCTCTCCATTTGTTAAAAGCCTTCCCTATGTTTACTCTCGTCTTATTCCGACGCCTGTCTGAGTCCAATTTGGCCCTTTTGGTTGCACTAGACAAAAGTTTTCTTTTTTTTTATCTTACGTGGAGTTTGCGTTGGTGTTTGAAATGAACTACAAGCAAGTCTCTTAATAATAATAATAATAATAATAATAAATTTAATTTATAACGCACTTTACATCAATTCAATGACAATGCAAGGTGCAAAGTGCAAGACCTTACAATCCATCTTCTACGGAGAATGCCGGCGAATACACAAACCTGCCAGACATAGCTATGTGAGCGTGCCGTGAACGCGCATGACGTCACGCCCAGTCTAAGATTCCGGCCCGAATCCCTCTAATTTATTTTACTTTACAGGATTATAGAGACAATCTCAGTGATCAGAGAAGGGCTCATTCAGCCCATCAGGCAATTGTTTAAGTATGTATGGGTTAGAAAACGTGTATTTTTAACATGAAAAGTTGCTTAATGCACCTTTAATGCAAATTATTGACTTTAACAAACAGATATTATTAAATTAAAACCCCAGATTAAAGTAGGTATATAGGTCTGTCTGTGGGATTCAAAGTTTTAGTAAATTATCAATTTCCCTATGGAGAGAATAGAAATCCCTATTTGAATTAGTCAAGTTAGCTTAGTTTCAAATACAATGTGATTTTCTGTGGTTGAGATCTGGCAGCAACAGACTCGCGGACATCTGATTCGCGGACAGCTTTCCCAGCACATGATCCCCATATGCCAGCAAACCAATGAGATTGCAGGACAATGATGACGATACATAAAGACAGAGCACAGGCATGTAACTCGTATATTTGAATAAATGTTGGCAAATAAATAATTGACGGCCTGTTACACATATATTACTATTTTATTGTGTAAGCTTTGTGCTGCGCTTCAAAAGACAAGACAATTTATAGTAAAGTTTATTTTAATTAATGAGTCCACAAACTCGTTCTCTAAAATGGCTTAGGTATGCAGAGCATTTGCAGCTTATGTGGACTGCACACCCTAATGTATAGTGTATATTCTACTTTGAAATCTGTAATTTAATTTATGATTTAAACAAGGTCAAGGCTTTTTTTTTAAAGACATGAAAGTGCACATTCCAAACTTAAATGGTTGTAATTCAAGAATGCTTTGGAATATAGATGTAAGATTGGTCTTGGTTTAAAGAAGACATTTGGCAGATTTGTGTAGAAGTGAAATAAATTAAGAAAGTTCAACAGAAAAAGTTATAGAAGTTTGAGTTTATGAAAATGTACAATGTAACAAATTTAATAGTCATATTTTATATAAAATATATATTTTCAAAACCTGGTGGACTCTAAAAATGCAAAAAAATCAAAGGCAAAAATCTGAACAAGTTGTGTTTCAATTGTTAGGTTGATATCTCAAAAAAAAATCAGTGTTCAGTGAGATTTAGTTTGGGCGCAGTACCACACTTCTCCAGTAGTTGACATTACTGCCCATACTACTACATCTTGCTATTTTGAGTGGCGCATGCGCGAGCGGCGACACGGTCTCTTTGCGCGTCTGTCAGCTGTGTTTGTTTGTTTTAGTAATTGTTTTACAATCCATCAAAATTGACGTTTAAAGTGAGTTTTTTTAGATAGATGAACATTAAGGCCTCAGAATGAAGCCGAACCCTGTTATTTTGCTGGCGATTCTGATCACTTATGCCGCCGGCTACAATCACTACATGTATAGTGGCCCGGAAGCCCGAATCACCTACACACGAGACTTTCTGCTGAATTTTAAAACCCCTGCAACGCGACTTCATCCCTACGACACATCGTTGTTACCACCGGAATGTGTAAGGGGTAACAGCGCCAAAGCAAGGAAACGTGGCAGGAAAGGAGGAATCCGGGAACGAGTGAAAAGACAGCCCTACAGACAACCTCTTCCATCTGTTATGTTCGGCAATGTCCAAAGCCTAAGGAATAAGGCAGATGAGTTGCGGGCCTGCACTCAGTATCTCACCGAGTACAGGCAATCCTGCCTTATCTGCCTGACAGAAAGCTGGCTCACTGAGGCGGACCCTGACTCGTCGGTCGACTTAGAGGGCTACACGCTGGTGAGGATGGACCGTAACCAGAACTCTGGAAAAAGGAAAGGTGGAGGTGTGTGCGTGTTTATTAACAATACATATTGTAACCCTGGTCATATTACGATTAAGGATCAGATTTGTACGAAGGACATTGAACTATTAGCGCTTTCCCTAAGGCCTTACCACTTACCTAGGGAAATACACCAAATCAGACTGTTTGTTGTGTATATTGCGCCCTCCGCCGACACATCGGCCGCTGCCACTACGATTCATGAACTTGTAACTAAAGCGGAGGAAGAGGCCCCCGACGCAGCTAATTTTGTGTTGGGTGATTTTAATTCATGCAGTTTAAAGGAACTTTTACCTACGTACCAACAATATGTCACCTGTTCCACGCGCAATAAAGCTTGCCTCGACCATTGTTATGGAAACATCCAGGACGCGTTTTATTCTAAGGCCCTGCCCGGTCTAGGGAACTCTGACCATAATATGATTAAACTGATGCCTACATATGTGTCCCGCCTACGGCGTGAGAAAACAAAAAAGGTGGAGGTTAAATGCTGGACTGCTGCTGCGACTGAGGCACTTCAGGATTGCCTGGAGTGCACAGACTGGAATGTAGTGACCGATGGGACTGACAACGTCAATGACGCCGCGTTTGCTATCTCAGGGTATGTACAATTTTGTGAGGACACAATCATCCCCCGAAAGACTATTAAGATGTTCCCTAATAATAAGCCCTGGGTCACCCCAGAGTTAAAGCAACTCCTTAATGAAAAAAAGCGTGTGTTTAAATCAGGAGGAAGTAGAGAAGAGAAAAAGACAGTGCAGAAAAAGATTAAAAGCAAGATCAATGACTGTAAAGTAGCATATAAACATAAGTTAGAAAATTTCTTTAAGGATGATGCTAGGAGAGCCTGGCAGGGAGTCCAATCTATCACAGGATACAAGCCCAAGAACCACCCGATGGTAGCAGAGAACAATTTTAATATGGCAAATCAATTAAATAATTTTTATTGTAGATTTGACACACATGATTTTAAAGTTGAACAGAATGAGGCCATTACAGCAGTAAGAGACATGAAGGGTACGGATATTGACATCCCTTTGGATGAGGTCAAATCTTATTTTAGACGTGTGAATCCCCGTAAAGCTTGTGGACCTGATGGTATCAGCTGCAGGACACTAAAGGTGTGTGCTGATCAGTTGGCACAGCCCTTCCATAGATTGTTCCAGCTGTCACTAGATACAGGTGTCATTCCCAGTCTATGGAAACAATCCCTAATAGTGCCTGTGCCTAAAAACAATAGACCTAAGGAACTCAATGATCTGCGCCCTGTTGCCCTTACCTCTGCAGTTTTTAAATGTTTTGAAAAAATCATTTTAAAACATCTTCTTCATGAGGTTTCACCTCTTTTAGACCCAAATCAATTTGCCTATCGTGCAGAGAGAGGTGTTGAGGATGCACTGCTATCTTTGATTAACAGCACTCATGAGCACCTTGAGCATGCTCAGAGCCTGGTCAAGATTGTGTTCATTGACTTCAGTAGTGCTTTTAATACGATCCAACCCCACCTGCTTGTGAGAAAATTAGTGCACTTAGGAGTAAATCCCCAATTGATTTTATGGATCTATGACTTCTTGACGGATCGTAGTCAGCAAGTCAGATTTAATTCATGTATATCTCCCTCAAAAATGATAAATACAGGGGCACCACAAGGGTGCGTTCTATCACCTATCCTATACACCTTATACACCAATAACTGTCAAGCTTCCTCTTCAGCCCACACTTACTTTAAATATGCTGACGACACAGCATTGGTTGGTTTTTTAAAATCGGACATTTCTTCTGTGAGTGAATTTCAGAGGGAATTGCAGGGTTTCACTCAGTGGTGTTCTGAGAATTTTCTTGAAATCAATGTGAAGAAAACAAAAGAGATGGTCATAAACTTTAGCAAAAACAGAATAATAGTTCCCCCCTCTAAGATCAATGGTGAATTAGTGGAGAGGGTCTCAACGTATAAATACTTGGGAGTTGAAATTGATTCTAAGTTAACTTTTAATGAATGTGCACTGAACAAAACTAAGAAAATGCACCAGCGGATGTACTTCCTTAGAAAACTATATAATTTTAGATTAGAAAGACACATTCTTGTAATGTTTTATAAAAGTTTCCTCCAGAGTGTTCTGTCCTTTGGCCTTATCTGTGTGTTTGGCAACATGCATGTTAAGGACCAAAAGAAACTGCAGCGCATGATCAAGATGGCCAGCAGGATCATCGGACTTGACCAGGTGTCGGCAGCTCAGCTGTACAATGAGCTTATTTTAAAAAAGACTGACCAAATCCTTAATGACCCTACTCACCCTCTACATCATAAATTTATGAGAAGTAATAGGTCAACTGGTAGAATTTTACAACAGAGAATTAGAACAGAAAGGTACAATAAATCATTTGTACCTACAGCGATCAGATTGTATAATGATCAAGTACATCGCAAGCTATCATAGTTTTAGTTACCTGATAATATTATACATTTTTAACGTTAAATGTTGGATTGTGATTGTCATTTCTGCAGTTTTTTATTTATTTATTTATTTTATTGGTTTGACTGTTGTGTTTTTATGTGTTGTGTTTATGTTTTTAGAAAATATGTTGTGACAAGGGCGCGTAATGAATGACCACATGAATTTCCCCTTGTGGGACAATAAAGTTCACCTAACCTAACCTAACCTAATATAAGGGCGCCCCCATTTCCATATGTTGTTTGAGTCTGAACCATTATTTTTTACAATTTTCATACAATTTTTGAAGTAGACATCCTATTCAGAAGTAGTGTTGGAAGTTTGGCAGATTTTGAAATGAATTCAACCTCTAAGAAACACAGAAGATCACGTATGTGCATTATAGCTCGCTGCCACATCACTAATGCTGAATCTATTATTGTTTTCTTTATATTTAAAATATTTTCAGACCCTTTTTTTCTAAAAGAATTGAATGGATGCTATCTTTTGAACTCTTGGCATGAAAACAAACTGAGGTTTCTACCATTCTTTCATGATTTTTTTTGTTCATCACTATTTCAAAATAAGGGTCTGAACACGCCTTAGGAGTATGACAATATTCTTGTTGCAAATTGATAAATTATGGCTCCTCTGTAATTTACTTTGAAAATCAGTCACCAAATAGTCACCTCTAGAGATTGTAGTATAATTGTACGATGCCAATATAAGGGGTTAATCTAGATATTTTAATTGGTCACATGGTAAGCACAGTTTGTAACAATATTATTCAAAATTGCTATCAAGAAGAACAAATAAAAGGCACATCATTCATGCTGGACATTAATTTATTTAAAGTACAAAACATCAACATTGATCAAACAAGAGCTACAAAACACAGTATAGTAGAGTACAGAGAGACAAGAGTGAGCTGGAGAAGAGAAGAAAGAGCAGGAGGAAAACAGAAAAGAGAGAATACGTGTAATTTACTGTAATAAGTTATAAAGTAATTTAAATCTTTTGTCAGAAATTTGTTTAAAAAATAATACATTTTGACCAAATATTTTCATTAATTTCATAATAGATCTTATTAAACTCCTTTGAGCAAATTGTTTTGATCCCTGAAGGATCAGCACCTGCTTCGTCTTCATCTTGTATCATCAGATTTGTTGCAATTATTCTTATATATGAATTAATAAATCATCATACTCCATCAGATGACGTAAAGCCCCCTTGTTTCTCTCCTCTTCTCCAGCTTTCCTCAGATCCTCCAGGTTCTTCATCCATTCATCTTTTCCATCCTCCTCCAGTTTGGGAAACAGGAAATCCAGATGTTGAAGAGTGAAAGCGCTGTCTGCTTTTAATGCGATCTTAGACAGAATCATGATGCTGATATAAGCTTTATCCAGCAGGACGGACTTTTCTTTTTTTATCTTCTCCAGATCAATGTTCAGTTTTTCTTCTATTCCTGTTTTATTCTCAGACTCTTTCATGTTACTTTCATGTTCCTCTTTAGTATTATCATATATTGTTTTGTCAAAGCTAGTTTCAGGCTTTTCACCAGTGCGTTCATACTCCTGTTTGAGCTTGTCAAATGTCATAATGACTTCCTCTGTCTTCAGCACATATTTTTTGTCCTCTTTGACATGTTTGCTGTGATGACACTTTCCGGTACACACAGTGCAGTGGTCGTTTTTCATGACCCAACACTGTGAGGAATCACTCGCCCACCAGCACCTCCACTCATGACAGTTTTCCTGACAGACGGAGCAGCAGGTTGCGTATCTGTTCCACGGCCACTCATTTACAATGGGGACTTTTTCTTTGAAGGACTTCGTCACTGTAAACTCAAACTTTTCACAATTCTCAATCTTGTTTCTGTTCTGTCTGAGGACTTCCTGAATCTGATTCAATTCTTTCATTTTTGACTCCTTCTCAGAGATTCGGTCCTTCAGATTCGAGACACAGGCCTCAAGTCGTTTTTGCTCTTGCAGAACATCTAATGTCATCGCAACACTTTTCCTGTTCTTTTCTTTCAGGAGTTTGAAGAACTCATTCATGCTTCTCTCTCCCAATTCCCAGTCTGATCTGTAGATATGATCACACTGTTTGTTTCTTTTCTCTTTCTGTCGGTTATTGAATAAGAAGTGAACAGGTTCACTGTCTTTATCTCTTCTGCAGGGTATTTCTGCTTTCTTAAGGCCATTGAGAGCATCTGTTGGAGGTCCTCCATCTGATTGTGTGAGTAGAAACACTATGTTGTTCTCTATATCTCTACCAAACAGAGACAGAACTGAGTGAAATATGTAATGCTCTTTTCCAGAGAGTCGATTCTGAGACGCCTTCATCACAAAACACACTGCATCAATATGATGAATCCCATCCTCCTTGTCTGAAAATAATCTGGTCAGAAACTCAGAAATCTCTCTGTCTGTCTCGAGACCTTCAGTGCTTCCGTATCCTGGAGTGTCAATATTGGTCAGAGATGTTGCGTTTTCTTCAGCAAACACCTCATAAACAGTGATCTCAGATGTCTGGGATTGAGATTCATCTTCTTCTGTGATTTGATAAAACTCTTCATCCTCAAACTTCACTCCCAGTAAGTAGTTGATCATGGCGTTGATGATGGTGGTTTTCCCAGCGCCGGTTTCTCCCACCATCAGTATGACTTTGTTCTTCTTGTTTTCGCCTTTTATTCCATGTGTCCATCGTCTGATCTTGTTCTGATTCCCATCAATACAATATCTTTTCGTGTTCAGGCGGTAAATCGCTGGAGGACCTGAATTTATTTTGGTGCTGTCAAGATGTGATCTACAATAGAGAGACTTTAGTTAGCATCAACATGTTACGATATCGATCAGTTTTTTATTAGCATCCGGTGCCTGTGGGATGATGGTTGTTCACTGTCCATCTGAAGCACCGGGAGTTTTGTGGGCTGGCCTTTTACTACATAAATAATGAATGGTAGTCAATTTACGTAGCCTATTCTTTCGTCGACCCACTTGATTCAAGGAATTCTTATCTATTTACTGTGGTCAGGCTCAGGGCAGCATTCTAACAGCGCTTGTCAATGTCAAAATGTTTGAGATAGCCAATCAAATTGAAGGAGGCGGGGTTTACAGTTCTCAGAATCTGAGCAGGAAATCCAGCACATAACTTGTTAACCTTTAAGAATGTGATGTAAGATATAAGCAGCTGAATATGGCAAGGCAATACAGCAATATTTGCCAACTGTTTCCAATAAAATGTTAAATGACCGACATTAATATTCAGGGAGGCAACACAGCAAAATACCCAGAGTTAAATTAACTCTGCTCAGAGTACATATGGTCCCAGTCTGCAGAGAGTTAAGAGGTGTGTTGGCTGTGGCCGGATGTAACCGATCGATACGTGTGCAGGATCTGAAAACAGAGATGTGAAGTCGGACACTTTCTGCTTCCCGTAGTGACACTCGTGTTGTGTTTATTATATAAGTTTATTGAATAGGATAAACCCCTTGAGATGAACCATCTCGTTTTCGAGGGGGTCCTAATTTACAATACAATACAAAACAAGGAACATCACACATCATACAAAACACATCACAATAAAATAATAAAACAAACAATACCACAATAAAAAATAAAATAAAATAAAAGTATTTAAGTAAATACAACCCCTTAATAGCCACACATAGGCTAAGCACAAATTCTTGTCTACAAAAGCATATATAAATATATATACACATACATACACACACACATATATATATATATATATACATACATACATACACATACATAGTAACCTGTAACTTATATGCATATGTAACTATATTATATGCCGTAAATTATATGCAAATAATCAACATCAGAAACAAGAAACAACATCAGAAACATATCAACATCAGAAACAAGAACAATTTAGATCAAAATAAGAAGACAAACTATTTTTAAATATGAATAGTGATGTTAAAGATCTTATGTTTGAAGGTAAGTTATTCCAATCCGAAGGAGCCTTAAATATAAATGCTCTCTTTCCTATTGCTTTTTTAACTATAGGAATGGAAAAAAAATATTGTGTCGAATGCCTAAGGTTATGAATTGAAGAATACGGCACCAGAAGCTGTTGAAGATATTGAGGATAGCTAAAATGTATACATTTAAATATGAGCTGCAACCAATGTATGTGTCTTCTAATATTGAGTGAAGGCCATTTTAGTGATTTATACATTACACAGTGATGAGTATTATAGGAACAACCAAGAGAAAATCTACAAAGATTATTGTATGCTGTTTTTAAGGGTAGAAGGTTGGTTTTAGATGCATTTTGATACACAACATCAGCATAATCAAAAAGTGGCAATATCAGTTGTGTGGCAAGTTTTTTTCGGACACTAAGTGTAAAACAGTTTCTGGATCTAAATAAAACACGGGTTGCAAAATTAATTTTGTGAAGAAGATAGTCAATGTGAGGTTTTGAATGTAATTTCAGAATCTAGCCATAAACCCAAATATTTAAATGTATCGACCTCTTGCAAAAAAAGTACCGTCATTGCACGTTATAATTAGATTATATAGATTTTGTTTTAAGAGTTTGTCTTGTACCAAAGACCATAGTGTAAGATTTAGTTTTATTGAGCAATAGTTTATTAAATAGCAGCCATTTCTGCAAGGTATTAAAATCCAATTGAAGAGCAGTTTGAATTTGCAATAGATGTGGTTTAGACGTATAAATGACAGTATCATCTGCATATAGTTGAACAGAGGAATTGGAACAAATTAAAGGCAGATCATTAATAAAAATAGAGAAAAGAAGTGGACCCAGCGTTGAACCTTGGGGTACACCTCTTTGCTGAACAAATAAATCAGATCTACTCCCTTTAAGAACAACATATTGTTTTCCTATTATGTAAATACGAAACTGAACCATAATAATGCATTTTGAGATAAACCAATTGCATACAGCTTATCTAAAAGTAAATAGTGATCCACCAAATCAAAAGCTTTTCTGAGATCAATGAAAATAGCCCCTGTAAGATTACCAGTGTCAGCTGCTGAAAACACATCATTAGTAAGTTTTAAAAGAGCAGTAGTTGTCGAATGATTAGTTCTAAAACCGGATTGAAATGGTGAAAGGATCTTATTGGTCTCAAGATACTGTGATAACTGATTAAATATTATTTTCTCGAATACTTTCGCTATAGAACAGATAATTGAAATAGGTCTGTAATTATTAGGATCAAGACTGTCACCACCTTTGTAGAGTGGAGTAATGCGTGAGTATTTCCAAATAGCTGGTAACTCAGAAGTAAACAAAGACATGTTAAACAGATCAGCTAGAGGAAATATAAGAATATGAGAAGCTAATTTGATAAATCTGGATTCAATTCCATCAAGTCCTGTCCCGCTGCTAGAACTAAGTTGTCTGATAGCATTTAAGACATTAGTAGGTGTTATTTTCGTAAAGGAAAAAGAGCTGTGACAAGACGAAATGTTCTTAAAATTTTCAGTATAAGAAGAACAATTCAATATTGGATCAGAGCATACGGAAGAAAAATGCTGACAGAACACTTGAGCAATAGATAAAGAGTCAGAGATTATTATATTGCCATCTCTTAATTGATTAATGGGACTTTTGTCTGAAGTATTTATTATGGCTTTTAAACTGATCCAGAATTGTTTAGGATTTTTAAAATTATTAGAGAGACATTCTTTATAATAATTAGATTTTGCATTGCGGGTCATTGTCTTAGAAATATTCCTTAATTGCCTGTATGATTCCCAATCATCATTTTTCCTTGACTGACGATATAAAGCCCAAGCCTTGTCCCTCTGCTTAAAGAGACTTATAAGTTCGGTACTTATCCAAGGCAGGTGTCTTCCCTTCACCTTTGATATTTTCCAGGGAGCGTGTCTGTCAATTACCTGAGTGAACTCAGAATATAAAAAATCCCAGGCATCATGAACATTGGGTATTAATTGGTACCTATCCCAATTAATAGAAATAACATCATTAATGAATAGATCTATGTTCATTTTCTTAGTTTGTCTAATATTTATAAATTTTGGTGGAGATTTCGGGATTTTAATCTTCCATATACAAAAAATAGCTGAGTGATCACTGAGGCAATCAGACAAAACGCCCGCTTTAATAAATCTGTCAGGGTGAGAGACAAGTATCCAATCGAGTAAAGACTGACATGTTGGGGTAATTCGAGTAGGTTCAATTATAAGTTGTGTTAAATTTAGATTTCCAAAATTATTTTTATCCTTAGTAGAAGATTTGTCTAACCAATTTTTGTTGAAATCACCTAAAATAATAATTTCATTTTTACAAGAAATTGAGTCAATAGTGGAGGTTAAACAGTCAGAAGACTCTACAGGGACAGAGGGAGGTCTATACACGTTACCAATAGTTATATATTATTCTGATGAAAAGTTATTTTAACAAACAGGCATTCAAAATATTTCGGTTTAACTAAGGGTGAAATTAGCTCAGAAACTAAGTTAGAGGAAATGTATGTAGCCACACCACCACCCCTTGAGCCTCTATCAGCTCTATAAAGTATATAATTTTCAATTTTAATTTCATTGTCAGAAATGTTACTGTTAAGCCAAGTTTCAGAAAGTGTAATAATATTAGGATTATGCTGAACTACCCATGCACGAAATAAATCAATTTTTGGCAACAAACTTCTGATATTCAAATTAATAATTTTTAACCCTTTATTATTATTCATTTAGGGAAGAAAAAAAAAAGGGGAAAAAAAAAAGAGTTCATGGGAGTACCAAAATAATTGAAATAATAAGTTGAAGTATGATATAATAGGGTTGTAAAAGAATGATAGTAATATAACAACAAAAACACATAAAAATACACAAACACAAACAAACATTAACACAAAACACACAGATTCAGGCCCAGCTGCCCCAGCCTTCTTATGCCAAGGCATCTCCGTAAGAAGGCCAAAATAAATAAAAAACTAAGCAGAGACCATTAATAGCGCACACTTGGGTCTGCAGTAGAGATAAATGCAGTAGAGATATATAGCTCCAATAAACATTCTTTTTCAAATCAATAAGCCTATGGCAAAACATATGAAACAATACAACAAATAATAATTTTACAAACAGCAACTGAGAACTGGCGATAGGCCTATATCAGTAAAGTTTTACGACAACCGGATGAAAAGCAAACATTGGTTTTCGGCAAAAGATGAAGAAGAAAAAAATAAATAAATAAACAAGCCAATAGCATTAGCGTAACTTAACTGTAGGCTATCTTTTATATGGGAGAGTTCATGGGAGACATGAATGCCGTTTCCGCAGCTTTATGACAGGAAAATACTTGCGGTTTGCCATCGACAATGACACTTAGTGTACACGGGTAGCGAAGAGAGTATTTCAGATTCAGTTCACGAAGTCTCCGTTTGACTGTATCAAAACACCGGCGTTTCTCTTCGTAAGATCAGCACTGAAATCGGGATAAATATAGATGCGAGAACCTTTAAACACAAGCTCCTTCTTTTCTCTGGCAAGACGGAGGATTCTCACCTTGTCCTGAAAGTTAAGACATTTAATCAGGATAGGCCTTGGACCAGATCTATCGTTCTGACGAAATGTTGGAATACGGTGAGCCCTCTCGATTGCAAGAGGAGTGTCAAAATGTTCTGGCCCAAGGAGCTGTGGGATGAGCTGAGACATGAATCCGAGAATATCACGGCCCTCGGAAGATTCTGGAATCTTAACGAAGCGAAGATTTGAAGCTCTGCTTCGGTTCTCCAGATCCTCAATCTTGTTCATCAGGTAGGCATTATCTTTGGTTAGTTCATTAGTCCGCGTCAGGAGTTCTTGTAAATTGTCCTCGTTTGCCCCGATTCGATGCTCTAGAGAAGAGACATGCTCTCCAAGTGTATCCAATGATATCTGAATACTGCTGAGTTTTGTTTGGATAGGATCAACCTTTGTGTCAAGATGTGCAAGCATATCTGTCTTAATCTGTTGTATGCCATCCCACAAAGTTTGTAAAGAGATCTGACTTTGTTGATCAAATGCCATTGTAACGCCAAACAATGTTCTTCAGTTCTTGTGCCAAGTAAATACAAGTAATACTAAGTTTGAGTTAGACTTCGATAAATCATGTGTAAAAGTCACGATTTTTAGGACGTTTATGGAGTTGAAACAATGAGTAAGCAGACCTTGTGTGTTGCACCCACTCACGCTGCGGCCATCTTGAATCTTAAATGATCTTGATATAATTTTTGCATAATTTTACCACAGCTGAAGTGAAATAAATGCAATATTTGTCAAATTCACAGAGTTTTCATAGACATTTTCATTCAATACTTCATGTCAGGGGCGTATAATTTAGTAGGGATGCTAGGGAGTCCGGGACGTGTCCCTACCAATATCAATGACCACTGATTTGTCCCTAGCAATCATTTCAATCAAATATATTATATAAACCACTCTTACAAGAGCGTTCTGTGAAAAAGGTGCAATTCCTGGTACACAAACGGTGATCTCGTTCTCTATTATAAGTCCCGCCTCGCGAACCTACATCGCTAATCCGATTGGCTTTGCTTTTTCTTTCTAACTTTCTAACTTGTGAGAGGCTGTAGCTTAGTTTGGTTGTGAGAAGCGGCAAAGTTCCTCCAAAACCAAGAAGAAGCGGTAAGGGAGGGAGAAATCAACAGCTCTGTGGACAAAAGTACGGACAAATCGCATCACATATCGTATCGCAGGACATTTAGCAAACCTAAACTGTGTGTGTGTGTTTGTGTGTCCAAGTTTCTGTAAGGGTTGTGTTTAGGGGTGGGGCTAACAATTTTGTGTTCACTATATATACAATTTTGAACAAAACTTTAATTGAACTGATTAGCGCCAAAAACATAAAAAAAAAACATTAAAGGACAAGTTCGGTATTTTACACTTAAAGCCCTGTTTACAGATCGTATCTGATGAAATAGAACGGTTAAGATTAAACTTTGGACAGATGCTGCTGTCGCGAGAATTTTAGGTTTATATCGCTTTCCCCCCTCACCCCCACAATGGTTGTCTATGGCCACAGGAAGATTCCTTCCTAAAACACATTAAACTTTCGTTTACAAAGACGTGAAACTCACCGAGTGGTCAGGGGTGTTCACTGATATGCACTCTCAAAAATCGCTGAAAAAGATGCATTCCAACAGGTTTTATCGTAGTTTTTGTCCAACTCCATGACTTGTATTAAATGTGCTGAGTGAGGTGCGGTATTACTCCGCCGCTTGAGTGTCTATTATTCAAGCTCTCAACGGAAGAATCACGGGTGTGACACGTTTGGCAAAATAGGTCCTAAATAAACCTAAAATTCTCGCGACAGCAGCATGTGTCCAAATTTTAATCTTAACCGTTCTATTTCATCAGATACGATCTGTAAACAGGGCTTTAAGTGTAAAATACCGAACTTGTCCTTTAACTCAGGAAATAAACAAGTTGCTGAAACCAATCTTTCAATGCTAATATAAATTGCTCATGATTTGCCTCTGGACACAAAAAGATTGCACCGGTGTTTGATTGAAATGTAACAAATAGTCCTTGAAAGATTTCTCATTTAAGGCCATTCCTGTTTGGAATATGTGATTGTGTGTTGTCAACAATAAGCAGAAACATTCTGTACTTTTATTTGTGGATCATTCATTGCAACATTTATAATCATTCTCATGTTTAAGAATCTGTTATCTGCTTGACAAATAATTAATGGTGCTTGCCTATAGGCAAAGCACATTAGTGTTATTGCTCATACTTATTAATGGTGCTTGCCTATGGCAAAGCAACATTAGTGTTATTGCTCATACTTATTATTATTCTTATTCCGCCGCTTTTTTGACGCGCTACTCCTCCCGCAGCTTTTGTCACAGACCCCTGAATGAGGTGTCAAAACGTGCGGCCTATTCGGGAATGGTGTGCTATGACTTTTATAAGCGATCGGGGGTGCGGTGGTCGCCCCAGGGGCGAAAAAGTCGACGAAAAAACGCATAGACTTAACATTACGTCAAACTTTGACGAGTCATAGCTCAGAGTTGGGATTTCGTAGAAATGTGAAATTTACCACATTTGGAGAGGCTGGCAGGCTCTGTAAGAACATACCTCACAATGGGGTAAAAGTTGCACCCCTGGGGGGCAGGAGCGGCCCAAACTTTTCCTATTGACTTAACATGGTGTAGGACGTCCCATGAAATGGAGAGAGAGAGAGAGAGTAAGCGATTTTGTATTGAACATAACTCTGGATCACAGTGTCATAGAGACAAGGGGGCGGGCTCATTTTACTCAGACGACCAATCAGTCTCTCCGGATCATTGTGAAGCTATCAGGCCACGCCCCTAGCAACCATTTAGAGCACCTTAGCAAACAAGTTCCATAGACTTCCATTGAAAGAGATCAAATGGATATCTCTGGATAGAAGAGTCATAGAAACATGAGGGTGGGCTCGTTTGACTCGGGGCAGCAAACAGCCAATCCCCAATCACCTCAACACATCCTAGCCCCTCCCTAGCAACCATTGTCGAGCACCTTAGCAACCAAAATTCACAGACTCATAGCTCAGAGCAAGGATGTCGCAGAAACGTGTAATTTGGCACATTTAAAGAGACTGGCAGGCTCTGTAAGAACATACCACACAATGGGGTAAAAGTTGCACCCCTGGGGGGCAGGAGGGGCCCAAAGTTGCCCCAATGAAGTACTATGGTGTAGGACAGCCCATGAAATGGGCTGTCCTACACCATAGTAAGCGATATTCTATTGAACATAACTCTGGATCACATTTGAAGAGGCTGGTAGGCTCTGTAACAACATACCGCACAATGGGGTAAAAGTTGCACCCCTGGGGGGCAGGAGGGGCCCAAAGTTGCCCCAATGAAGTACTATGGTGTAGGACAGCCCATGAAATGGGCTGTCCTACACCATAGTAAGCGATATTCTATTGAACATAACTCTGGATCACATTTGAAGAGGCTGGTAGGCTCTGTAACAACATACCACACAATGGGGTAAAATTTGCACCCCTGGGGGGCAAGACCGGCCCAAAGTTGCCCCATTCACGTACTATGGTGTAGGACAGCCCATGAAATGGGCTGTCCTACACCATAGAAACCGCATTTATATTGAACATAACTCTGGATCACAGTGTCATAGAGACAAGGGGGCGGGCTCATTTTACTCAGACGACCAATCAGTCTCTCAGGATCATTGTGAAGCTTTCAAGCCACGCCCTAGCAACCATTTAGAGCTCCTTAGCAACAAGCTCCATAGACTTCCATTGAAAGACATCAAAGGGATATCTCAGGATATAAGTGTCATAGAAACATGAGGGTGGGCTCGTTTGACTCGGGGCAGCAAACAGCCAATCCCGAATCACCTCAACACTTCCTAGCCCCTCCCTAGCAACCATTGTCGAGTACCTTAGCAACCAAAATCCAGACAGGGATATCTTCCATTCTGAATGTCACAGAGGCATGGGAGTTGGTTTATATCATTCATACTGACAAGTAGCCTTTGGAGTTTCATGATTGGCAGCTGCGGAGCCACTCCCTAGCAACAAAACAGAGTACCCTAGCAACCATTTTGCAAGATCTATATCTCTGCATCAAAACATCGTATAGAGATGGGGGTTGGTTTATACATTCACACTGACTTTGGAGCTTCATGATTGGCAGCTGCTAAGCCACTCCCTAGCAACCAAACAGATTACCCTAGCAACCGTTTTGCAAGGCGTATATCTCTGCATCAGAACATCGTATAGAGATGGGGGTTGGCTCTTTTGACTCATGCTAGCAAACAGGACTTGCTACATGCTACACATGCTAGCAGTGAATAGCTACATGCTAATTTTGATTAGCTAAGTGCTAAATCATGCCAAGAAAATGCTACAAACTCCATAGTAACCATCTGTGACAACTACCAACCACCTAGTAACACCATAGCAACTACCCAGAATACCCTAGCAACTGCCTAGCAACCACCCAGAACACCCTAGCAACCGCCTACCAACCACCTAGCAACCGCCTAGCAACCATCCAGAACACCCTAGCAACCGCCTAACAACCGCCTAGCAACCACCCAGAACACCCTAGCAACCACCTAGCAACCGCCTAGCAACCACCCAGAACACCCTAGCAACCACCTAACAACCGCCTAGCAACCACCCAGAACACCCTAGCAACCGCCTAGCAACCACCCAGAACACCCTAGCAACCGCCTAGCAACCACCCAGAACACCCTAACAACCGCCTAGCAACCGCCTAGCAACCACCCAGAACACCCTAGCAACTGCCTAGCAACACCCTAGCAACCACCCAGAATACCCTAGCAACCGCCTAGCAACCATTCAGAATACCCTAGCAACCACCTAGCAACCTCCCAGAACACCCTAGCAACCGCCTAGCAACACCCTAGCAACCACCCAGAACACCCTAGCAACTGCCTAGCAACCGCCTTGCAACCGCCTAGCAACCACCCAAAACACCCTAGCAACTGCCTAGCAACCACCCAGAACACCCTAGCAACCACCCAGAACACCCTAGCAACCACCCAGAACACCCTAGCAACCACCCGAACAACATGAATAAGCCATATCTCAGCAGCAGAACATCGTACAGACATGGTTGTTGGCTCGTATGCAATCATGTACCACACTCTAGCATCCGAGTGTCGAGTTTTGCCACTGCAAGCACCATTCACATTTTCTTCTGGAAATGTACGTTCTAGTTCTTATTCTTCTTCTTCTTCCACTTTTTTTTCGTCTCGCTACTCCTCCCGCAGTTTTTGTCACAGACCCATGAATGAGGTGTCAAAACGTGCGTCCTATTTGGGAATGGTGTGCTATGACTTTTATAAGCGATCGGGCGTACGATGTTCGCCCGCCGGGCGAAATAGCAGCGAAAAAAAACGCATAGACTTACATTGAAAAAAACGTAAAACGCCTCATAGCTCAGAGCGAGGATTTCGTAGAAATGTGAAATTTACGACATTTGAAGAGGCTGGCAGGCTCTTAAGAATATGCCTCACAATGGGGTAAAAGTTGCACCCCTGGGGGGCAGGAGTGGCCCAAAGTTTTCCCATTCATTGTCTATGGCATAGGACGGCCCATGAAATGGGCCGTCCTACACCATAGTAAGCGATTTTGTATTGAACATAACTCTGGATCACAGTGTCATAGAGACAAGGGGGCGGGCTCATTTTACTCAGACGACCAATCAGTCTCTCAGGATCATTGTGAAGCTATCAGGCCACGCCCCTAGCAACCATTTAGAGCACCTTAGCAACAAGTTCCATAGACTTCCATTGAAAGAGATCAAATGGATATCTCTAGATAGAAGAGTCATAGAAACATGAGGATGGGCTCGTTTGACTCGGGGCAGCAAACAGCCAATCATGAATCACATCAACACTTCCTAGCCCCTCCCTAGCAACTATTGTCGAGCACCTTAGCAACCAAAATTCACAGACTCATAGCTCAGAGCAAGGATGTCGCAGAAACGTGTAATTTAGCACATTTAAGGAGACTGGCAGGCTCTGTAAGAACATACCACACAATGGGGTAAAAGTTGCACCCCTGGGGGGCAGGAGGGGCCCAAAGTTGCCCCAATAAAGTACTATGGTGTAGGACAGCCCATGAAATGGGCTGTCCTACACCATAGTAAGCGATATTCTATTGAACATAACTCTGGATCACATTTGAAGAGGCTGTTAGGCTCTGTAACAACATACCACACAATGGGGTAAAAGTTGCACCCCTGGGGGGCAGGAGGGGCCCAAAGTTGGCCCATTGACTTACTATGGTGTAGGACAGCCCATGAAATGGGCTGTCCTACACCATAGAAACCGCATTTGTATTGAACATAACTCACGATCACAGTGTCATAGAGACAAGGGGGCGGGCTCATTTTACTCAGACGACCAATCAGTCTCTCAGGATCATTGTGAAGCTTTCAAGCCACGCCCTAGCAACCATTTAGAGCTCCTTAGCAACAAGCTCCATAGACTTCCATTGAAAGACATCAAAGGGATATCTCAGGATAGAAGTGTCATAGAAACATGAGGGTGGCTCGTTTGACTCGGGGCAGCAAACAGCCAATCCCCAATCACCTCAACACATCCTAGCCCCTCCCTAGCAACCATTGTCGAGCACCTTAGCAACCAAAATCCAAAGAGGGATATCTTCCATTCTGAATGTCACAGAGACGTGGGAGTTGGTTTATATCATTCATACTGACAAGCATCCTTTGGAGTTTCATGATTGGCAGCTGCCAAGCCACTCCCTAGCAACAAAAGAGAGTACCCTAGCAACCATTTTGCAAGACCTATATCTCTGCATGAAAACATCGTATAGAGATGGGGGTTGGTTTATACATTCACACTGACTTTGGAGCTTCATGATTGGCAAATGCCAAGACACTCCTTAGCAACCAAACAGATTACCCTAGCAAACCGTTTTGCAAGGCGTATATCTCTGCATCAGAACATCGTATAGAGATGGGGGTTGGCTCTTTTGACTCATGCTAGCAAACAGGACTTGCTACATGCTACACATGCTAGCAGTGAATAGCTACATGCTAATATTGATTAGCTAAGTGCTAAATCATGCCAATAAAATGTCACAAACTCCATAGTAACCATCTGTGACAACTACCAACCACCTAGTAACACCATAACAACTACCCAGAATACCCTAGCAACTGCCTAGCAACCACCCAAAACACCCTAGCAACCGCCTAGCAACCACCTAGCAACCACCTAGCAACCACCTAGCAACCACCCAGAACACCCTAGCAACCGCCTAGCAACCACCCAGAACACCCTAGCAACCACCTAGCAACCACCCAGAACACCCTAGCAACCGCCTAGCAACCACCCAGAACACCCTAGCAACCGCCTAACAACCACCCAGAACACCCTAGCAAACACCTAGCAACCGCCTAGCAACCACCCAGAACACCCTAGCAACCACCCAGAACACCCTAGCAACCGCCTAGCAACCAGCCAGAACACCCTAGCAACCGCCTAGCAACCGCCAAGAACACCCTAGCAACCACCTAGCAACCGCCTAGCAACCACCCAGAACACCCTAGCAACCACCTAGCAACCGCCTAGCAACCACCTAGAACACCCTAGCAACCGCCTAGCAACCACCCAATACACCCTAGCATCTTCATAGCAAACTCCAAGAACACCCTAGCAACCGGGTCGTGTTTTTTGCCACTGCAAGCACCATTCACATTTTCTTCTGGAAATGTACGTTCTAGTATTATTATTATTCTTCCACACAAAAGTTTGGCGCGTAACTTGCCCCGCACCGTTTGTCACAGACCCCTGAGTGAGGTGTCAAATCGACCGGCTCATTGAGGAGAGGTGTGCTATATCTTTTCTAAGCGATCGGGTGTACGATGTTCGCACAGCGGACGAAAAAGCGGCCAAAAAAGTCCCATTGACTTAACATTGCGGAATTTTCAGAAATTCAAATCCCAACTGTCATTTTTCACACACACAGACACAAAGGGCCTGACACCCCTGCATGTCTCCCCCTCTCTCTCCCTCAGAGGATTTATATTATCCAGCAGCCAATAAGTAATGGCCTAAAATCTTCATAGCCACACCATAGCAACCAGTTACAGCACCCTAGCAACCATAGGCTATAGGCACGAGGCCGCAGGCCTCGTGCACTCATTATAATGCACTCGTTTAATAGAGATTTTAAATACTCTATAAAAACTCACTCATAGGCACGAGGCCGCAGGCCTCGTGCACTCATTATAATGCACTCGTTTAATAGAGATTTTAAACACCCATAACACCCTAGCAACCACCCAAAATACCTCAGAACTCCCTAGCAACACCATAGCAACCACCCAAAATACCTTAGAACTCCCTAGCAACACCCACGCAACCACCCAAAATACCTTAGAACTCCCTAGCAACACCATAGCAACCACCCAACACCTTAGAACACCCTAGGAACCACACATAACACCCTAACAACCACCCAAAATACCTCAGAACTCCTTAGCAACACCATAGCAACCACCCAAAATACCTTAGAACTCCCTAGCAACACCATAGCAACCACCCAAAATACCTAAGAACTCCCTAGCAACACCATAGCAACCATCCTTAACACCCTAGCAACCACCCAGAACACCATAGTAACCACCCAGAACACCCTAGCAACCGCATAGCAACCACCCAGAATACCCTAGCAACCACCTAGCAACGCCCTAGCAACCACCCAGAACACCCTAGCAACTGCCTAGCAACCACCCAGAACACCCTAGCAACCTACACACCCTAGCAACCACCTAGCAACCACCCAGAACACGCTAGCAACCAACCGAACAACATGAATAAGCCATATCTCAGCAGCAGAACATCGTACAGACATGGTTGTTGGCTCGTATGCAATCATGTACCACACTCTAGCAACTGGGTCGTGTTTTTTGCCACTGAAAGCACCATTCACATTTTCTTCTGGAAATGTACGTTCTAGTTAATGGTGCTTGCCATAGGCAAAGCAACATTAGTGTTATCTCACATACTTATTATTATACTTCTTTTATTTTTATTCTTCCACACAAAAGTTTGGCGCGCTACTCCTCCTGGACCGTTTGTCACACACCCCTGAATGAGGTGTCAAAACGTGCGGCCTATTCGGGAATCGTGTGCTATGACTTTTATAAGCGATCGGGGGTGCGGTGGTCGCCCCAGGGGCGAAAAAGTCGACGAAAAATCCCATAGACTTAACATTGCGTCAAACTTTGACGAGTCATAGCTCAGAGCGAGGATTTCATAGAAATGTGAAATTTACCACATTTGAAGAGGTTGGCGGGCTCTGTAAGAACATACCTCACAATGGGGTAAAAGTTGCACCCCTGGGGGGGCAGGAGCGGCCCAAAGTTTCCCATTGACTTACTATGGTGAAGGACGGCCCATGTAATGCATGCGTTTTGTAATGCATGCGTTTTTCCTACTATGGTAAATTGCATAGGGATTTTGTATTGAACATAGCTCTGGATCACAGTGTCATAGAGACAAGGGGGCGGGCTCATTTTACTCAGAAGACCACTCAGCATCTCAGGATCACCCAACACCCTAGCAACCGCCTAGCAACCACCCAATACACCCTAGCATCTTCATAGCAAACTCCAAGAACACCCTAGCAACCGGGTCGTGTTTTTTGCCACTGCAAGCACCATTCACATTTTCTTCTGGAAATGTACGTTCTAGTATTATTATTATTCTTCCACACAAAAGTTTGGCGCGTAACTTGCCCCGCACCGTTTGTCACAGACCCCTGAGTGAGGTGTCAAATCGACCGGCTCATTGAGGAGAGGTGTGCTATATCTTTTCTAAGCGATCGGGTGTACGATGTTCGCACAGCGGACGAAAAAGCGGCCAAAAAAGTCCCATTGACTTAACATTGCGGAATTTTCAGAAATTCAAATCCCAACTGTCATTTTTCACACACACAGACACAAAGGGCCTGACACCCCTGCATGTCTCCCCCTCTCTCTCCCTCAGAGGATTTATATTATCCAGCAGCCAATAAGTAATGGCCTAAAATCTTCATAGCCACACCATAGCAACCAGTTACAGCACCCTAGCAACCATAGGCTATAGGCACGAGGCCGCAGGCCTCGTGCACTCATTATAATGCACTCGTTTAATAGAGATTTTAAATACTCTATAAAAACTCACTCATAGGCACGAGGCCGCAGGCCTCGTGCACTCATTATAATGCACTCGTTTAATAGAGATTTTAAACACCCATAACACCCTAGCAACCACCCAAAATACCTCAGAACTCCCTAGCAACACCATAGCAACCACCCAAAATACCTTAGAACTCCCTAGCAACACCCACGCAACCACCCAAAATACCTTAGAACTCCCTAGCAACACCATAGCAACCACCCAACACCTTAGAACACCCTAGGAACCACACATAACACCCTAACAACCACCCAAAATACCTCAGAACTCCTTAGCAACACCATAGCAACCACCCAAAATACCTTAGAACTCCCTAGCAACACCATAGCAACCACCCAAAATACCTAAGAACTCCCTAGCAACACCATAGCAACCATCCTTAACACCCTAGCAACCACCCAGAACACCATAGTAACCACCCAGAACACCCTAGCAACCGCATAGCAACCACCCAGAATACCCTAGCAACCACCTAGCAACGCCCTAGCAACCACCCAGAACACCCTAGCAACTGCCTAGCAACCACCCAGAACACCCTAGCAACACCCTAGCAACCACCTAGCAACCACCCAGAACACGCTAGCAACCAACCGAACAACATGAATAAGCCATATCTCAGCAGCAGAACATCGTACAGACATGGTTGTTGGCTCGTATGCAATCATGTACCACACTCTAGCAACTGGGTCGTGTTTTTTGCCACTGAAAGCACCATTCACATTTTCTTCTGGAAATGTACGTTCTAGTTAATGGTGCTTGCCATAGGCAAAGCAACATTAGTGTTATCTCACATACTTATTATTATACTTCTTTTTATTTTTATTCTTCCACACAAAAGTTTGGCGCGCTACTCCTCCTGGACCGTTTGTCACACACCCCTGAATGAGGTGTCAAAACGTGCGGCCTATTCGGGAATCGTGTGCTATGACTTTTATAAGCGATCGGGGGTGCGGTGGTCGCCCCAGGGGCGAAAAAGTCGACGAAAAATCCCATAGACTTAACATTGCGTCAAACTTTGACGAGTCATAGCTCAGAGCGAGGATTTCATAGAAATGTGAAATTTACCACATTTGAAGAGGTTGGCGGGCTCTGTAAGAACATACCTCACAATGGGGTAAAAGTTGCACCCCTGGGGGGCAGGAGCGGCCCAAAGTTTCCCATTGACTTACTATGGTGAAGGACGGCCCATGTAATGCATGCGTTTTGTAATGCATGCGTTTTTCCTACTATGGTAAATTGCATAGGGATTTTGTATTGAACATAGCTCTGGATCACAGTGTCATAGAGACAAGGGGGCGGGCTCATTTTACTCAGAAGACCACTCAGCATCTCAGGATCATTGTCAAGCTATCAAGCCACGCCCTAGCAACCATTGTCGAGCAGCTTAGCAACCAAAATTCACAGACTCATAGCTCAGAGCAAGGATGTCGCAGAAACGTGTAATTTGGCACATTTAAAGAGACTGGCAGGCTCTGTAAGAACATACCACACAATGGGGTAAAAGTTACACCCCTGGGGGGCAGGAGGGGCCCAAAGTTGCCCCAATGAAGTACTATGGTGTAGGACAGCCCATGAAATGGGCTGTCCTACACCATAGTAAGCGATATTCTATTGAACATAACTCTGGATCACATTTGAAGAGGCTGGTAGGCTCTGTAACAACATAGCACACAATGGGGTAAAAGTTGCACCCCAGGGGGGCAGGAGGGGCCCAAAGTTGCCCCAATGAAGTACTATGGTGTAGGACAGCCCATGAAATGGGCTGTCCTACACCATAGTAAGCGATATTCTATTGAACATAACTCTGGATCACATTTGAAGAGGCTGGTAGGCTCTGTAACAACATACCACACAATGGGGTAAAAGTTGCACCCCCTGGGGGGCAGGACCGCCCAAAGTTGCCCCATTCATGTACTATGGTGTAGGACAGCCCATGAAATGGGCTGTCCTACACCATAGAAACCGCATTTGTATTGAACATAACTCTGGATCACAGTGTCATAGAGACAAGGGGGCGGGCTCATTTTACTCAGACGACCAATCAGTCTCTCAGGATCACTGTGAAGCTATCAAGCCACGCCCTAGCAACCATTTAGAGCACCTTAGCAACAAAATCCATAGACTTCCATTGAAAGACATCAAATGGATATATCTGGATAGAAGTGTCAGAGAAACACGAGGGTTGGCTCGTTTGACTCGGGGCAGAAAACAGCCA